>CAUYRH010118675.1:0-18154 GCA_963574655.1 Perodicticus potto
TGGGGTAAGAACACATGAGGAGAGCACGTGGCAATCCTTACGCAGGCAGCCGTCATAGGTAGTTACCTGACCTCTCCACACCTGTTTATGTCAATTACCTGAACTCTCCACACCTGTTGTGTATAACCTTAATAAATAGCCATTGCGGAGGGGGCTCGTGGCTACCCTGCAACTAAGGTTAGCACGCCTCGCGCAAGCTTGTACTTCTAATCCATGTGACGCCTAGTTCCTTCCTGCGGTGACCAAGACCAGGCCATAGGGGTCACAACATGACATTTTATTTTAATCCATCTCGAAAAGAAGGTGGTGAATGGCCTTAGAATTCATATATGATGTTTTGTGGTGAAACAGTTTCATTTTATAAAAATACATATTATGCCTTAAATTTTCAAAAGTTCTAATTTCTAATCTCTTCATTAATCATTTTCTAAGACTTCTTTAGTTTCCTTGTTAAAGTTTTACAAATACAGTAATTCCATTGAACTTCTCACTTTCAGCAGAGACCTTAGCAATACTAAACATAAATCCTAAAATGACAGCATCTCAGAGCTGGAAGAGATATTACTCTCTTATTGGATGGACACATGGAGAATTGAAGCTCAGAGATTTTATGTGGCTTGTCACAGATCCCATTGCTACTTAGCAGTAGAGCTGACTCCAGAGTCTAGAGTGCTTTCTTTCTATTCTATGCTCTTCCTATGACAGGCTATTGCTAGCTTCCTACCCCTGGAACTCCAAACAAGAGTTCCAGACACTTGTCACTGAAATGACCAGCTATTTTCTGAACATGTCAGTAAGATAACTAGGTTAGATATATTGAAGTTATTCTTTTGATTCAGCACATGCTTATCGACGACCTGTTTATAGATAAGACAACTTTTTGGACTCTATGAGGAACCCAATGACCTGTTACATTATTCCCAGGTTCAAAGTGATCACTACTTAGCAGGGAAGGTGGTACAAGTTCAAGTCAGTAGAAGGAAATACTAGAGCCTGGTAAATGGGGAGTTTGAAGATACACAGAACACAGTCTGGGAATTTAGGGAAAAAATAGGTGATTTGCAGCTGGTATAATCTGGAACAGGTCAACACCAAATGGGCCACTTAACCTGGGCCCTAGAGGAACAGTAGGGTTTTGATAGGTAGAGAGATTGGAAATCACATTTCAATAAAAGAAATAAGATGTGCTAAGGAAAAAGGAAGTTTAGACTAAATGCAATACAGTTTTTCTGTAAGAAAGAAGGGTAAGAAAATAATTGAAAGATGGTTAGTCAACAACAGTGAGTGAGTTTAAACCAGTAATTTAACCTTTCTATGCTTGAGTGTTCTTATCTGTAAAATAGACATGGTAATAATGTCTATGTCATGCATGCAATTCTTTTTTCTTTTTCTTTTTCTTTCTTTTCTTTTTTTGAGACTTAGACTTAAGGTGTCACCCTGGGTAGAGTGCCATGGCATCATAGCTCACAGCAACCTCTAACTCAGGCTTAAGTGATCAATCCTCTTGCCTCAGTTTTTCTATTTTTAGTAGAGACAGGGTCTTGCGTTTGCTCAGGCTGGTCTCAAACTTGTAAACTCAAGCAATCCACCTGCCTTGCCCTCCCAGAGTGCTAGGATTATAGGCCTGAGCCACCACACTGGGCCATAATGCAATTGTTATGGGGATAAAGGAATATATATACACACACACTCACACATATACACACCACATATATATGTATGAGTGTGTGTTTATGTGGTGTGTATATATGTGAATGTGTCTATACACACAGAGGAATGTACAAAGATGTACATTTATTTTAAGAAAGGAAAAAAATGTATTAAATTGCAATACCTTTTGCAGTCACAAGAGGTGCTCAGACATGACTTGTTTTCATTTTTTGTCGTTGGTATATATTGAGTATATTGAGTATTTCAATTTTAATACAGTTTTTCCTTAAATTGTATATACCTATTTTGGAACCTGTGTGCATGCATCCGTGTGTGTGTGTGTGTGTGTGTGTATAGATATGTATATATATAAATGTATATAAATATATATGTTTAAAACCTGGTATTTTATAAGCACTTATTAATGGTACTTTGTTATATTTTTATTTTTTGCCTAATACACATATGAACAAGGAAATTAACTAGAAGGGGACTTTGGCTATCAGACTAAGTAAGGACTATTTGGGGGCATTTTAGGATAATCATAATATGATTTTTCAAACATGAATCTTCAGATTACTGATTAAGAATTTTTGATACCTCTTAAGGGAACTAATCAGTGGCCACACTTATACAACTGTGATAAACGTGCTATGACAGGTGTATTTCCATTGCATCAGATGCTGATTACAAAAAAAATGGGATTCCCAAGTGAATGGTGTTATGAATGAGAGAAGTAAACAAGACAGCAATACTACAAATAGCAGTTTGTTAACAATTCGAACATGTTTATTAACCTGCCTTTCGGTACACGTTGACTGATTTGCATCTTATCAAGAATATTTTTTACCTGGTGCTTTTGATATCAAGTACCATGTGAATAAAACTTATTTGAGAAAAACATGACTAAATAAACTCTTAGTACAGAAACTCATTTTTAAAATTAGCATTCAGCCTCTACTCACTAATTTTTTCTAGATAGTCCACTTCTCTTTCTTATTTAGTGTAGACATTGATTATAATAACTTTTTATAATTACCCATAAATCCGATTTGCATAGTGAGTCATTGCGCATATCAGAAGGGTAAACTAAATAAAATAGTATCACTGTGATTGTGGAAGAGACATATTGGTGGGGACCGGTGGCTTTGAACTCCAGTGTGGACTTTACAAGTAGGTTATTAATTATATGGCATCATAACCTTACCAAGGAAGGATGAAATCTGACTATATAATCTTCAAGTGATCTTCTTCAACCTTAAATTCTAAGCACTTCTGGTTGATATTCTGCTCTTTATTATTATCTTTGAGTACCTTTGAAGAAGAAAATTTAGCCTAAAAAATATTATCCACAACCATTAAACATCCATCTTTGAAAACAGGCACAATTTCTTGTCTAATCATCTGCCTGGAGTGTATCTCTGCATATTGGTGTGGTTTCAATGGTGTGACTGTAAATATAGATGACAGGTAAAATTCACTGGCCTTATGATTCATATTTATTTCCATTTCTTAATGACAAGTGGTACTTACACTTTATGAATAAATAGAATTTAAAAATGTAATGCTAAGAAAACAATAGTGTTAGATCAATGCACTTAGGTTATGGTCACCGTAACTAGAATCATACGCAGCCTAGCAATTTTAGCACGGAAGAGGGGATTAGCAGCCACTTTTTAATTTCTGTTGAAAGGATTGATGTGGGATCTCTTTGTTTGGTGTTTGATTCCAAGCCTTTTTGAAAATGTGCTGGAGAACATGGAACATAAGTCAACTATCCCATGACAAGGCTTTTCAAGTTTAAACAGGGAACACCCAGTTGAAACTAGACTAGAATTTAAGGGATTTGCCCAAAACTTCTGCAACACTTACAAGCAATTAAAATGTTCCTAAGTGTGATCAAAAAAAAGAAGTTTTGACTTTTCAAAGACTTAAATCAAGAGTTTTACTTTATAAGGAAAAGTTTATAAATCTTTATAAATCAAGATTACAGCCACACTGAAGTGTAAAACACTGAGTTTTATGATATATGTTCCAAATGCTGGCAAGCACTGGAATGTGGTTAAACTAATTGGTTTAAATATATCTGATAACTAGATAACTGAGTTTTCAGGGTTACATCAAATTAAGAGAAATACTATAGGATGAATCTACCAATAGGCACTCTTAAATTTTATATCTATTTTTTTCTTAATTGAGACAGAGTCTCACTTTGTCCCGCTTGGTAGAGTGCGGTGACATCACAGCTCACAGCAACCTCCCACTCTTGGGCTCAAGTGACTCTCTTGCCTCAGCCTCCCTTATAGCTGAGAGTACAGGCGCCTGCCACAATGCCCAGTTATTTTTATTTTGTTTGTTTGTTTTGTTTATTTGTTTTTGTTTAGCAGGCCCGGGCTAGGTTCAAACCCACCAGCCCTGGAGCATGGGGCTGGGCACCCTAACTACCGAGTTATGGGCGCCCAGCTTATATGTCTATTTTTAAATAACTTTTAATGTGTTGCTAAATAAAACGATATACTTATTGCAAATCAAGTTCATTGCTGATCCATTAAATCAGAGCAGAAATTTCACCTCTTCCTTAAATGTAAATATCTAACAACTTGTATATTTTATACCTTTGAATTTCAGGGCAACCATAACAAGCCACTACCCCATTGCCATTGTGTTACCCCTCCCCTGTGTCTCTATCATGGATTGCAGAAGAAACCGATTAGGAACAGTGCAATCTTTTAAGAAGAAAATGCCAGATACAGCTTTCTTCAGTGTTTTTCTTTTCTTTCATGCAAAGAGGACTATGAAGAGTTAAAACATTTAACTAGATGACCTCAAAATAATTTTTTTCACTGTAATGTTTTTCACTTAATTTCAATAGTTAAAAAGCAACAAGGAAACAATATTCCAATGGTGCACGTGCTCTGCACTCACAAACGTTCAGGCTGTCATTCAGTGGGGGTTTGCAGCCTCCTTTTCTGCCCTAAACTTAGACAATCCTGTTTAATAAAAGAAGTGCTAACAGATTTGACTGGTGTATTCCTCACTGGCTCTCATGAAAATGTGTAAGTAATTTTGTACCTAAGTGTGTTCGAAAGTGGTTCAAATCCACCTTTGTGGTTTCAAAGTCTGAATAATGTCAATTTTTAATACAAATAAAAGAAAAAACAATCAGGAAAATATGTACAACATACGGGTATAGATTGTGGTCAGAAATGGATCTTATCTCCCCTCCCTATATGCATGGCTATAAGATATAAATAAACTGAATTGTTTGATGCTTTCCTTGTCCTCACAATCCAACAGTCAACTTTTAAGAAGGAGCCTTTCTAGGCTGTGAATTCTTTTTCCTTTTTTTTTTTTTTTTTTCCTGCAGTTTTTGGCTGGGGCTGGGTTTGAACCTACCACCTCCGGTATATGGGGCTGGTGCCCTACTCCTTTGAGCCACAGGCCCCACCCTAGGCTGTGAATTCTTACCGTACTTTTGTGTTACCCTGTAACGCCTGTGATGTTCATCAGTCAGATCTTATGAAACTCCAAGATTTTTGAGGCTCTTAGTAAATGTGCCTGGTCATGTTGAATTTAAATTGCGAGTATCTTCAGCTTTTCTGAAAGCAGTTTTATCTTTTGAAGCAGAGGGTAAACATGGCATGCAAATGAGATAACCAGGCAATTGCTTGTATTGTCCATGTCCGTCAGGATTCAACTCTGAGCTTTCTAAATGTGGAGAGCGATAGGGGTTTATAGCTCATCTTTGCATGTGAGGATGGTGCAAGAGGTGCAGGGATTTACCTGGGAGGACAGCTCCCGGAGATCTCTGTGAACTCCCAGGGGTGCATGAGAGGGTCTGCTGGAAATAGGAAAAACTGAACATTTGACATGCAGCCATCTAGCAAGGGGACAGGGGACAAGCTGATATTTAGTTCTTTGGATTGTTAACATTCACATAAAACAGAATTATTTAGCATTTACTGAATCCTTTTTGATAATCAATTTGGGATCAAATGCAAAAGCACATGTGTCTGCTTTGTGTGACCCCGAATTCTTCCGTTTTCCCTTTGAGCAGATGACATGCCTTCTTTGCTGACGGGGATTGGTTGCTAGGAGAGGTGCACTGGTTTAGTACCTTCTTATCCAGCAGTAACACTAAAGGGTGCATTGAGTGGAAGAAAGAGGCAGAGTACAGCACAGGCCATGAATCATGACTTGTCTCCAATATGTCCACTTTGCTCCCATTTTTTCTTCCCTTTAAAAACTTTTGTTTTTACCAATGATGCTTTCTTTCAGGCATTATCTATAATCCTTTTGGAGCCTGAGGGGATGAGGGTTGCTAAAGGGAGGCTGTGCTGCTAAGAGTCCACTCAGAGCGATAATAAAAGCCTTGAGAGTTATTCATGGGGCCACATTAGAGAGAATGCCCTACTCAGTGAATAGCATCAGTCAGCTGCCTTTGAGATTGGGTGATTAATACCTTCTGCTTTTAATGGGGGGGAAAAGGCAGACAAGAGAGGTCTTCATACTACTTTGGCTATTTTGCAAATTAGATCTTATACATTCTCAAAGCTTTTGACAAAGAAGTTGCTAAATTTTCAATACCTGCAGTAGTCTTTAAAAAAAAAATAGTGTTTCATGAACTGTTAATTGTGGCTACCGTCAAATAAAACTGAAATGATAAAAATATCCCAAAAGAGCACTTGAAAAAAAAACAAATCAGTGAGTGGTTTGTATCTGGGCCATGTTTGTGATGACATCAAACTAAAATTGTTCTGTTAGTGATCACATTCAGAATATTGTCTAAGCAGCTCTATTTCACAACATTCAAATAGCATTTTTGTTTGTTTGATAAAGGAACGAATTACAATACCCTTGAGAGTTTAGAGAAGCATCTAATGAGAAAGTGTTAAGGGTGGCAGGTGTTCGTTTCCCAGAAGCACTTGGATGTAAGGGAGAGTCTGTGATTTACAAAGAAGTTGTACACACACGTGCTTGCATGGATAGGCTAGTTTAGCATAAGGAATTCTAGATAATATAATTTTAATCCCCATTGTTTCTCATTGTATCTTTTGGTTACATTATATAGATACACAGTTCAAATAAAATTGCTCAAGGTGTAGGAACCTTGTCAGTCATCTGACATGTATAGACAGAAAAGTGTTTGATTTGGTGATATGTATGTGGTAAACCAGAAATACGAGATTACACTTTTCCATGCTGTTTTTTAGCGAGATTGAAACATCAAGCAGGCTGTTAATGTTAAAATGATAAATGAAGCCAAGACATAGTGTTTTATTTAATTATTCTAATTCTACTCTCCAATTGACATTTTAAACAGGTGTTTTAACATAGAAGTCTAGACTAGTCTGTGATACTCATGTTCATGCAAAAGCCTTTTGTCTGAATATGAGAGGAAGCAGCATTTTAAAGACTGTGTGATGCCTCCTCTAACCTGTTTTCACTCTGTGGAAGTGAAATATCTTGTTAAAAGGCAGTAATACCCAAGGGCAATCAGAGATAAAAATGTAACGATTTGGTGGGCGATGTCTAGAGATCAGCTTTAAGTGAGGTCTGATTTAACATCTTTATTAGTGATATAAAAGCCAAATGATAAAGAAATGAGATATCTTACCAGTGGAAACTTCCCAGAAACTTACCCCCCAAAACCACAAAGAATGACTTATAAACATTTAGACAGAAAAACTTATTAGCAGAGTAAAAATGAATGCTTTATTTGTTACAGAAATGTAAACTAATTCTGCAGGGAAATAATCAGAAATCTAGAAATCTACCTAGAGGGCCAAGCTAGCAAAGCAATAACACTGAACGGACCCAGGGGAAAAGCACAGGAGTAGGGCGAGAAGAGAATGTGATTCAGATTAGGACTGTTATATTCCCGTTTAAAGGTCACTAGATTACAGTGCCCACTTAGCGTGTGTTGCATCACCAGCTTGGGAGATTCTCTTTGGATGAATGTGGCTTAAGTGCGATTGAAATACTTCTTTCATTTTGCGATTCATTGCGGGAGCATGAGAGAGATTTTGGCAGAATAGAAACGGAAGTTAGTACAAAGATAGATTCTTTAGGAAGATGCCAGTCTACTTAAAACCAGAGAAAGACTTTCTGTGGAAAAATTTAAATAGTTCCATTTTACAGAGAATGCGGCATCTTCAAAGCCGAGGCCAAATTCACAAAGCTTTCCAAGGGAAATTCCTATCTCTGTCAATGTACAGCAAGGCCCATGTTTTTATCTTAGTCCATGTCTATTTTTTTCCTTTTTGAGACAGAGTCGTACTTTGTCGTCTTCAGTAGAGTACCATGGTTTGACAGCTCATGGCAACCTCACACTCTCGGGCGTAAGCAATTCTCTTGCCTCAGCCTCCCAAGCAGATGGGACTACAGGCCCCGGCCACAACGCCCGGCTATTTTTAGACTTGGGGTCTTGCTCTGGCTCAGGCTGGTCTCAAACCTGTGAGCCCAGGCAATCCACCTGCTTTGGCCTCCCAGAGTGCTAGGATTACAGGGAAATTAGTCCATTTCATATCTGCTGCATTACACATAGAAAGGCTTAATCAAAGTTGGATTAATTTGGTTTATTCTTTATAGACAGTTTTTATGCAGAAACTTACACAATTTATGCCATCTGACCCCAGATACTTCCAAGAGTAATGCTTCCTGTTGAATCACGGCCCCACATTTCATTAGAAAAAAATATTGCACAGAGCAGGGGAAGCTTGGACAATGGCTCTTCAAACCATATAAGTCTCATTCAACAACTTGATGGTTCAAGAGGTTACTAGGCCCCCGGATAAAAGCCAAGACAGGGTCTTACAAGTGAGATTCTCTGCTTGCTGCACAGTTACATGCTGGCTTTCCCCCTCATCCTCAGATAGAATTTTCTACATCTTTTGTTCCTAATATAAGAGATTGATAGAAATAGAATGGAGTCGGCGTCTCAGTAATACCCAGTAAAAGTAAGTTAAGATGGGCAGTGAAAAGTAATGGACGCCCATTTCTTGGGTTTCTAATTGGTTTTATTTTATCAATTTTATATTATTGTCAATGCTGTGAGTCTACATAAAAGCCAACATTTGAAAGCAATATGGAGATTTTGACATAATATCACTATAAACAGGGATGCACAGCCTGAACTCTACAAAATCTGATCAGTGTGTGTGTGTGTGTATGTATGTAAAACTTGGTCAAAGTGTAATATGTCAGTAATGAGGCCAGGTACGGTGGCTCAGGCCTCTTATCCTAGCAGTTTGGGAAGCCAAGGCATGAGGCCAAGAATGGAGACCAACTTGAGCAACACAGTGAGATTCTATCTCTACAAAACATTTTAAGTTAGCAATGCACAGTGGCACATGTTGGGGGTCCCAGTTACTGAGGAGGCTAAGGTGGGAGGATTGCTTAAGCCCAGGAAGTCAAGGGAGACATGATCAATGCCATTGCACTCCCGCCTGGGTTATAACGTGAGACCCTGACCCCCGCATGAAATACAATAAATAAAATAAAGTTAAATAAAATAAAAATCAATGATGAAATGAGATCCCCTCCAAATGAAGTCCCAACATGCTAATTTTGGAGTTATGGTCCATTATTAAGTAGAGAAGCATTCATTACTGTTTTAGAATTACCGCCTAAAAAATATGTGTACCTGGAACTCGACCTGCTATGATTTTTAAACACTACTTTCTATATTTTCTTTTAATTTTTTGCTTTTATTCAACTTCCACTGCATCTTTCCACTAACATCAAACCTTTTTGTATCTGGTATTGATCATTCTGTTACAAAGAACATATAAATATTGAAAAGAATGATCTTGATATTAAGGATCTCTGTGTACAATTCATTGTACTGGTTTAGTGATTAGGCCAGTAAATTGCATAATGTATTGATGAGGGGGCTTTCATTTTCATAATAGTCTGTGAACTCAATGGGGATTACTTTGCTGAGGAAGCATATACAAATGAATAGAATGAAACACATTTCGTAATGAATCTATAACAGAAATATAGAAGATACAAAAGAGAACGTGGTAGACTCATTTTCTTTTTTCTTTCTGCCTTATGGTCCTTTAACATGTGTTCTTATTACAATCTTTCTGAGAACCTTCAATATCCATTCTATGTGTGAGTTAGAAAGACTTTGAGAAAAAATGTATATTTGAAAGACTCATTTAAGTAATTTAATATATCCACACATAAACTTACATAAATTGGGTTAGATTGTAACTTGTGTGATATAATTACAGTAGAACCTCCATATATTATTGGATCTATAAGCTTTAATACAAATTGCAAAAAAAAAATTATGTCTTGGGTCTAAATTTTGAGTTACCTTTATATTTAAAGTTATGAAATTTACAATGACTATACTCTTAAATTTTAATAAAATTTACAATGACTATGCTCTCTTAAATTTTAAGCTCTCAGTATTATTCTGTCTTCAGTTGTTTTTTGATTGCCATCTAATTTCAACTCCCCACATTGACCACCTCCTTAAGTTGACCGAATTTTTTTTCATAGACTTGACCTGTACCACCTGTATTTACCGGTACAAGAGGCCTAATTCCTTATGTTGACCTCTCTGCTAGATTGACCACTTTGTAACAGTCCCTTGGATGGTCAACTTGGAGAGGTTCTCCTGTACTAAACTACATTTTTGTGCTCTAAGGAGCTAATCAAAGCCAATATGGATTACTTTACCATACCCAAGCCTGATTGGTATGTTTGTATATATTTATATAACAACCACATCATTTCTTATTTTTCCCCTTTTAAGTTAAAAAAGTAGGGTTAAATTAAACAAAATAATGTTTATAAAGTGCAATTTGTTTGGCGAAATGGTGATTGTGATAAACTACGCTATTATGAGTAGTTGTGAAATGGATTAAATTAAAAAGGTAAATAGAGCAGTCGTACTGTCCCTACAAATGACTGCACAATATTGGCAATGTGTCTTTTGAGAGAGGGTTTAGGACATGCTTTGTAGGTATTTATCTCACACAAAGAAAATAATTTCCTTCTGTGGGAAAACATTAGATCATCGGAAGGCTTGAAATACGTGAGTTGCAACTTTGTGAATCTGCACTCATTCTAAACAAGTTCCAACAAGATAAAGACCTCAGAATAATGAAAAGGGATTGTGGCTACAATGACCTACCATTGACAGTGCTTCCCAGCTTTTTTCTCTCTAAAGTAACCAAGACTGCCTTTGATGCAGTCAGCTTTTCTCTATCCATTTGCTTAAGAACCTGTCCCCTTGGCCTCCCTCCTTTTTTTTTTTTTTTTTTTTTTTAAGGGAGGCAGAATTTATTATGGGAAGTTTGGTAGAGTTTATACAAAACCTAATTTTGTTTGATGAGATTTGCTAGGATGAAACAAAAAGAAATCCAGATACAAAAGATATGTATTTGTAAATGAAAGAGTCTACTACCTGTTATTAATATCTAAATTCACACAATATTTTACCATAAGAAAACCCAAGTGCTGTATAACGTTTCAATTGGAATTGTAAGAACCTAACAACCTTTCATTTCCTTGACATTATCTGGCAATCAAAAAACAAAAAAAAAATGAAGACAGGATAATACTGGGAACTCAGCATTTAGGAAAAAATAGTACATTCATTGTAAATTTCATGATTTTAGACATAAAAGTAATTCAAAATTCAGAAACAAGGCAAACATTTTGGGGGGCCATCTGTGATAAAGCTTAAAGATCAATAATGTAAATATATTTGCTTGTTTCAACTGTATTACTTAATATTTCTAATGTAAACCCTAAGATGGTTGAACTGAACACATTGCATCTCTGTGAATGACGCTATCCCATAGCATCCCTGCGAATGACTTTCCACTCTCTTCAGGGTGAGTAAAGATCTCTACTAACGTGGTATTTTCAGTACTCTTAAAAAAGTAACAGAAAAGAATGCATTTATAAAATATGGCACTAAATTATAGTTGCATATTTTTTGCCATTTCCAAGTTTCTGACCTTTATTAGTTGAGATAGTAACACCCAATCCCATTTATGTATTATTTATTAAAATATATTTACTGAGCCTCCTATTGTGTTGAATACTTATAATAGTGTGGTGAGCTTTTAGTCTGGTGGGAAAGACAGAAAACACATAATTACATTAAGTATGTTTGTACCTGTAATTGAAATTAAGTATTATGATAGGAAAATACAAGATGTCATATGTAGTATTTAAAAATCTACACAATTTAATCTGTTAGTCCAGGAAACATCCTTGGGGAAGTATATTTATGCCCAGGCCTATAGGATTGGAGATGGCTATGTGAAGAGTAGGTTCAGGGTGGCACCTGTGGCTCAAAGGAGTAGGGTGCCAGCCCCATATGCCTGAGGTAGTGGGTTCAAACCCAGCCCCAGCCAAAAACTGCAAAAAAAAAAAAAAAAAAAAAAAAATTAGTAGGTTCGGGGAAGAACTTTCAGCTTGGAGAAAGGCAAGAAGGGAAACTGTTACAAAGTATTTGCAGAACAAGACAAGGACACATTTTAATTGGTGAGAGTGCAATATCCCTGGTAAGAGGTTACTTAGTGGTTTCTTGTTGGTGCAATTACTGACAATTAGAATTTTTTAAAAAAGAATTCTTTCCTTTTGGTCAGCCTCTCATTGTTGAGAGAGTGAACAAAACTTGAACATCAGTATCACTCTCTGTCACCATCATGGCTGGATTTTCTTTGTCTCAGCATAGAACTTGTAAGTCATGACATCAGGTTCACTGCAGAAAGGTTCTTTTTGTTGTTCATCTCAGTTTTGTGACTCTCATTACAGCAAGACCATCTGGCATACTGTTGATGACTGAAAACACACATCTAAGGCCCCTGAGAGTTTATACTGCCCCAGGGAGATTGTAATGGTGACTATCTGGAGAAAAATACTAAGAGACTGGAGGATGTTCCTTAGCCAAAGAACTATTCACCGAAGTTCTCATAAACCAAAGCAGCTAATATTTCTATGGAAACAAAAGAAAAACAAAGGCCAGCGATGAGAACAAAGTATAAATTCAGCCTCTGTGTCCAGCCAAGAATATTTTTAACGTCAACCTTGAAGCACATTTGCAATTTGAATGTCTCTGTTTATGGCATTGTGTGCTTCAGTCGACTTCCTGTGTGGTCCCCACATCAGACATGAGGGTTGTCCTTAGCAATTATATCAGGTTGTTCATCTCCAGCTTGTTGTGTTTCAGCAACAGAGCAGTTCTTTTTCTTAGTCCTTTCAACAGGAGAAAAATTGGATTGGATGAATTTAGAAGAATTCAGGATATAGTTTACAGGTAGAAAATAAAACTCAAACACAATAAGCAAAACCTGCATTTATTTCATTTTTATTTACCTAATTTACTTGTTCTTAACAATTATGCTTGAATTGCTCATGGAAAATTTTATGAGACGTTAAATAAACTAGCTGTTGAAGGACTTCAGGAAATGTCACTCCCAGGTATTCCATTATGGTATATTGGTTGTTTTGAGCTAAGGCACTTGAAAGATAGAAAATGCAGAGAGAACCTCTCTCTAGACTCCCCTTTTGTGCCTAAAGACAGATCCACCAATAGAATTCAGTTCCTCCCTTACAACATCATTGTCATCATCTTATATTTTTTATTAACTAAGCAGGCAAATTATCAAAATATCACACAAGCAAAGGAACTAAAAAGGTAATCATGGTTCTAACATGGACTAACATTCATTAAGCAATTCACGGTTGCCGTACATTTTATACTCAGCGGGATTTATAGTTTGATGGTCTTAAACATCTAGCAGAGGTATCATAAAACTATTTGACCTGGAAAAAACCATGAAAAATGGGCAATTCTGAAAATTTTTCTATTTTTATTTTGCCTAGAACTTAAAAACTAGCTTAGGGAATTTTGGGGAAGATCACATTTGGGTTATTTTCTAAATTTCTGAGATATTTTAGGAAAAATTTACATAAGCACTCAATTTATTTCCCAGAAAACTTGAACAAAATGCTTTTAAATGATTTTATAAATTGATCGTAATACCATCTGAAAATATCTCTCTCACACCCCCCATATATATATCATACATAACTTTAATGCAAGGATATGCATAAACATACAGGCAGAAGCAGTAAACTTCTGATTTGAGATTTGCTTATTAGGAGAAGTTAAAGGTCATTCTAGGTTGTGGATTGCCCGGGAGTTATAAGGTCATTAATGTGCATACCTTCTGTTTCTTCTCTCCTTCTGAGGTCTTTGGGAAAAGTTCAACTAACTTCAATAAACCTGTAGCTTCTTCATTATCATTTGGCTTTTTTTCTTTCTTTTTCTTTTTGAAAACTGGCTAATGTCTGACTTTCTGCAAAGAGGGCAGCTAGAGATGTCTGGATTGACTGGAACATCATAAGAAAAACAAAGCCTCGGCTCAGCGCCTGTGGCTCAATGGGCTAAGGCGCCAGCCATGTACACCTGAGCTGACGGGTTTGAATCCAGCCTGGGCCCGCCAAACAACAATGACGGCTGCAACCAAAAAATGTCTGGGCATTGTGGCGGGCGCCTGCAGTCCCAGCTACTTGGGAGGTGGAGGCAAGAGACTCGCTTGAGCCCAGGAGTTGGAGGTTGCTGTGAGCTGTGATGCCACGGCACTCTATCCAGGGTGACAGCTTGAGGCTCTGTCTTAAAAAAAAAAAAAAAAAAGAAAAAGAAAAAAGAAAAACAAAGCCTCTTGACTTTGAAAGGAGTAAAGATTCATCTTTAACGGTAAGGTTGGCTGACTGACCAGTAAGCACAAGTGGGAAATACTTTAGGAACGGTTTCCCAAGGTTATTTTCATTTTTTCAAGCTTTTTTCTGGCTCACATGTGGGCAAAAAAGGTGGCTATGGTCATGAATGTTGTCCTCAGGGCGATACCATACAGTCTCTTTCATCCATTTTTGAGCTTCCCCAGGTCTGGTCACCATATATTTACTTAGATTACCGAGCTTAGGTTGGAACCTGTTAACAAATAGAATAGACTAAGTATTTTCTGTACAAGACAGTATTATCTTTTATTAGGGCTCCAAGCCCAAGGTTTTGGCCAATGCATAAGGGTGTTTAAAACCTGGTTGAGGGGAGCACCTGTGGCTCAAAGGAGTAGGGCGCCGGCCCCTTATGCCAGAGGTGGCGGGTTCAAACCTAGCCCCGGCAAAAAACAAAACAAAACAAAACAAAACAAAACAAAAAACCTGGTTGAACTAGGCATTTAATCAAATGAAATAAAGATATTTTACCATAGGGACGTTTGCATGTGAATGTCCATAGCAGCTCAATTCACAGTTGCAAAGATGTGGAAACAACCTAAGTGCCCACCACACACAAATGACTTAATAAACTGTGGTATCTGTACCATAGTATAATATTCAGCCCCC
This sequence comes from Perodicticus potto, assembly GCA_963574655.1. Taxonomy (NCBI): domain Eukaryota; kingdom Metazoa; phylum Chordata; class Mammalia; order Primates; family Lorisidae; genus Perodicticus; species Perodicticus potto. The sequence continues at coordinate 15,037 of CAUYRH010118675.1, forward strand.
CCAAAATATGGGAATGTTGGTATCCTTTGTAACAACCGGGATGGATTTGGAGAACATTGTCTTAAGTGTTACAATGTTGGAAAAACAAGCATCACATGTACTGAACACGGATCTGAAACCGGGGGTTTCACAATTACAGACTCTCCCAAGAGAAAAATCTTAATTAAATTTAGGAAGGGTGGGGGTTCCATAGCTTCCCACCCAGTGGGTACAATTCATGGATATATGGCACATTCCCTGGGTATAGCTACACCCTGATTTTAAACTTTCATGTATAAATTAGATAACCTAATGGTTTGTACCCTCATCTTAATCTGAAATAAAGAATAAATTAAAAAAAATTAAAAAAACAAAAATATAACCGGATTGATCTGAGGGCTTCACTTTTAAGAACACTTATCTAGTTCTTCCTCCACCCCCCCTTGAGCGAGAAAGAGCAAATGTTAGCAGATTCCGAGTGCACGGAGAAGGATGCAGAGAAAGAGCAGTCAGAATCCTCTACATGCTGTTCAAAATATACACCACTGTTTTGGAAGTGGGGGGATATTTCTTTTAGTGTGCCACATAGGTGAACAATACTGTTTAGGTTAAAACTTCCCCATTGTGGCCACTGAAATTCTAAATTATTTTTGGTAAGATTCACCTATTTCCCTAGAAAGTCACATACTCTGAGATGGAGTCCTAGATTCTCTGGATTCAAATAAACCTACTATTTTCTCTCATCTTGGAACCTTTCCTACTGCAGGTCTTTAAACCCAATTCAGTTTCTGTCTAACCCCGTCAGACACCTGAAGCTTCCCTACAGGATACAGTTCAGCTTCTGTCATGACTTCTGAATCAAGTTCAGATAAAATACGCTCAAGCAAATTCATAGAACTTGACACAAATTGGGGAACTCACGTATCTGGAAGTGATTACCGGCGAAGTCTCCAAATGTGCCACAAGGAGCAAACCCATAAGGGGCTCAGCTGGGCACCTGTGCCTGTTTGGTTACTGCTCCCAGAGATCATCACTGGGCAGTGGCTTTCAGATCCCACCTCTGACACCAGCTCTTATTAAACTTAAGTGCATATAAATTTTAAAAAGTTTATTTAGGCATTCAGCAAATCATGCATTGAGGTAGCAACAGACCACAATAACTTAGCACTGTACCCCAAGTGGCAAGAGGGAGAAGTTTTCATAAGACAAACAAAATAAGGCAAAACAAAAGAATTTTGGTGGATTGCAGTGAACATTTCCTAGTTGGTGGTTTCTGATTGGTGCAGTTTTTAATGTCCCTTTGCTGTTTGCATTGAGCATTGGTTTGTTCATGTAGAAATTTGAAGTGTCAGAGCCACCCCAGGATAATGACCTCCCAGAGAAAGGTTTTTAACCATAAGTTTCTGAATTTTATCCCAAGAATAATAGACATTGGAGGATTGTTGTACTTTCTAAGAGAATTTAGAGGCAGATAGAAAAGGCCTGCTTGTCTCTCTGAATACTAGAACACGATCGACTGTTAGCTTAGAGGTGGCCTCAGGGAACTCTGAAAGCATTTTGGGTGGGAACTGAAAACATTCAAAAAGGATGAGAAACTCCTTGCCCTGAGTTCCTGAGTTCAGAGTAAGATTCATCCAGGATCTATGCCCAGCTTCCACCCTAGACCAATTATATAAAATGCCTGGGAGAGACGGCTATGTGTCTGTTTTTAAAAAATTTTCTCATGTGATTTTTGATGCATCTATAGGGTGGATACTGAGAACATGGTAAGGAATAAAATGTGAAGAGCTTGCAGCGGGATCAGTCAATACACTGGAACAAAGTGGGTGAAGAGGGGGTGAGTTTAGAGATATTTAGGAGTGTTACTAAAAATAAAAAAGAAAAACCCAGTTTCAAATTGGTGCTGCTGCTGAAAGTTTCACAGGGTCACCTTATTTATCAACTCCCATAACTTTTTCTCCCTTTCCTCTTGATTAGAATTTACTTGAACCATAGTAATTTATATATATATTCTTTATGAATCACACTTACATTAAGCTGCTGTGTGTGAAGAGCTGTGTCCTCCTTATTTGCTATTGCTTGTAGTGAATAGCAAGGCAACTATGCATAAAAAAAGTATTCAATGAATGTTGTAAATTAAATTAAGGTGGCTCATTTAATTCAACTCTTCTTTGTCGCTGTTTGTTCTACACTTAGCAAGAATTACTCTTTCCCTTTGGTTTTGGTGACTTCATCAATAGTGTGTGCAAATTAAAAATTATTCTATTCTTCATTTCTGGAATATGCACCCATTTAAGTATTCTAATTTTTTTGCAGTTTTTGGTGGGGGTGGGGTTTGGACCCACAACCTCTGGTATATGGGGCCAGTGCCCTACTCTTTGAGCCACAGGCACCGCCCCCAGTATTCTAAATTTTGATTGGGCCATTAACTATCTATTCTTCTGTATTTACAAACCATTTCTCTTTAAGAACATTCATAATAAACCCTTAGTATTGTATTTGTCAATTTACTTTCCTAGAGGAAAGGGAACGTTTATTTACTTCGAGTTAACTTTAAAGCCTACAGAAATAGGAATATATATTTATATTGCTGTTGTTAAGATTTCTATGATGTAGTGTCATCGAAGGAAAGTGTCTGGGTTCATTTTTTCATTTAATTGTTATCTTTTATCATCAATAATTGCCTTTATTTTTTAAATTACCTTAAAAGGATAATATATAAAATTATATTCAGTTTATTCTTCCCAAAGAAAGGAAACTAAAGTATAATGATTAATTTATGAGTTTGTAAAACAAAATTCAAGCAAATAAAAATTCATTAGTGAGATATTTTTATTGTAATTTTATATTGTAAGTATTTATTTTTTTAAATTTTTATTAAATCATAATTGTGTACATTGGTGCAATCATGGGGCACAATGTGCTGACTTTATATACAGTCTGAAATATTTTCATTGAACTATTTAACATAGCCTTCATGGCCTTTTGATCACTATATGAAGACATTTATATTCTACATTTAGTAATTTTCACTCGTAACCTTGTAAGATGCACCGTAAGTGTGATCCCACCAATCATCCTCCCTCCACCCATCCTCCCCTCTCCCCTTAAAGGAATAGTTGAATAATTATATTTTAAA
>CAUYRH010118678.1:0-42128 GCA_963574655.1 Perodicticus potto
ATTCTTCTTAGCAAAGTATCTCAAGAATGGAAGAAAAAGTATCCAATGTACTCAGCCCTAATATGAAGCTAATTTATAGCTTTCATATGAAGGCTAAAACCCAATTATAGCACAAGAATACGGGGAAAAGGGCAAGGGAGGGGAGGGGGGAGGATGGGTGGAGGGAGAGCAATTGGTGGGATCACACCTATGGTGCATCTTAGAAGGGTACTGGTGAAACTTACTAAATGTAGAATATCAATGTCTTCATATAGTGATTAAGAAAATGCCATGAAGGCTATGTTTAATAGTTCAATGAAAATATTTCAGATTGTATATGAAGTCAGTACACTGTGCCCCATGATTGCACTAATGTACACATTTATGATTTAATAAAATTATAAAAAAAGAAAAAGACAGAAAAATATCAATCAAACCATTCTGCCAGGAGCAGATCCAGGTTTTGTTGTGCAGAATTTGAGGGAAACCTCTTTAAGAAAAAGAATTCTGCTTGGGCGGTGCCTGTGGCTCAAAAGAGTAGGGCACCAGCCCCATATCCCAGAGGTGATGGGTTCAAACACAGCCCCAGCCAAAAACTGCAAAAAAAAAAAAAATTCTGCTTGGATATAGACTTGCAGAGATGCCATCCTCCTTCCCCTGCCAGACACACGCACAAGCCATCAAGGTCTTCTGTCATCTAGGCAAATGCCACTGCAAGATTCTAACAACAAGCCCATGCTGAATCCTCAGATGGGTTCTGCTTGAAGCCAGGACCTCTCATTATGGGCTTGCCTAGTAGTGAGGTAGCATGTGATCTCCAGCAGCCATGGAAAGGGTGTTCTAGGTGTGCTACTATCCCCAGGCAGCTGGCAGTGCTATCTTCTCATCAACTTCTCTGGGTTCCAAGTACCATAGGTCACCTACCGAGTAGCCCATATTGTAGAGTACTCAGAAAAGTCTTCTGGTTTTTACCTCCCTGGAAGCATAGAGAAGTGGAAACAAGCCTTCCAGAGAGAGAGAGAGTTTAAAAGCCATACTGTAAGGACTAAAAGGCTCCTTGAGAACAGCGAGTATACCAGCAACATCACCTCTGGCCATGATGGCACAAAATGAGTACTCAGATAATACCTATGTCCTCATAATGAACAGAGCCTGACAAAAGAAGCAGACCCATAGGCCTGTACCAATCACAGCCTTCCAGCCTAGCAGAAGGCTGCAGAATTACCCTCTGTTTGGCGATCATTAATGCTTTCCTCCCTCTCAGACCACAGCTGCAACTCTATGGTTGAACTGAGCCACTGACTACATAGGTCTTCTGATATTACTTGAAAATAGTGCTCTTTGCAGCAATTGTGCCATCAATCCAATGGATGCGCCTCCCTCTGTAAACAGCGAGGCCAGAGACAAATAAATGGCTGGTGCACATCATGAATCCCTCTGTGACAGGGCAGCCTGAAGAAAGGGATGGAGTTTAGCACATTTGTATAAAATAAAAATGGATGGTGTCTGTTCTGCAGCAATCAGAATTTTAGCAGCTCTGACATCTAAAAATGCCTTGCCAATCTCCTTCAGTGTCAACCACCTTAGAGCTTAGGTGTGTGTAAGGGCATTTTAGTGGAAATATAAGCTGAGAAGGACACAACCCCAAAGAATTCCTTTACTTTTCACTCATAGCAAGACAACCAGATCTCACAGTTTCTGGAATGCAGGGCCCACCTTCAGACCAGCCTTATATCATCTACAGAAAGGGAAAAGATGCACCATGGAAAAGGACACAAGCAGGAATGGAGCATCTAATTGTCAGAACTTGAACTTGCTCTCCGTTTGTCATTTCTCCATTAATGTAAAAAATATTTGCTGCCCACAGTAGCATGCAACCCTGTGATCTCCTTGTAGGAACAGATCATGTTTTTGTTTGGTTTGGTTTGGTTTGGTTTGGTTTGGTTTGGTTTGGTTTTTCTCTAAAGGATCATGAATCCAAAATGGAACAAGTTGTGGCCATGGCCACCAAGGAGATCACAAGATAGGGAGACAGATTACAAGCCCAAATAAAATTATGACCAGTGTGGTAATAGAGGTAGGCACGGGGCTATGCCAACACACAAAGAAAGCCTCTAGTCTCAGGGGCTTATGGGAGGCTTTCTAGGTGAAGAGGCATCTAACAAATTATTAGCACTGATGAAGGAGGGGAGGTGTTGCAGTCTATCCTGTCTGGCCAAATCTGCGGCTTTAACCACACCCAAAAACAGCAGCAAGGGAGTTCCCACAACTCATTATCCCAGACCATCCTGAAATAGATCCAGTTGGGATTCCAAAGAAAGAAGCACCTATTGCCAGGGTGATCAGTCCAAAGTATTTATTTATTAGGAGAACTTATACAAGGTCTAACAATTAAGTTGGTAAAGTCATCCTAGGAAAAGTGCTACATACTTCATTGCTGAATATCACTATGGTCACCTTTGAAGTACTCCCCTTAGGAAGCTATGCACCAATGCCAGCACCTAGTCCACCATTCAAAGCACTTTTTATAGGACGAGTTTGCTAACTTAATTGTCAGACTTTGTACTGTGACAACTCTGATGGTTATCCAGAAAAAGGACTTCCAAAACTGCACTGAAGGGTAGACCAGGCACTGGCATCAGTGCATAGATTCCCAAAGGGAGTACCTCAGATGAGTTTGCGAACTTATAGTCTGACCTTGTATACAGAGTGCCACAGTAGTCTTCACAATGGACAGAGAGAAAAATGAGATCTCCTACCTAGGTATGTCCACAATATGGGGGTAAGTCTACGTAGTTTATATAAGGCTTTTGGGAATTTGGCTCAAGGATGAAGCTAGTTGCCATCTGTGTGGCAATATGTTAGATCTTTTATTGTTTTAAATAAGCTAAATATAATTTTTAATGTCTGGAAATATTCAAGGACTTACCTTGGGTTCAAGTCTTCAGAGAAAAACATGCAGCTGGCCAGGTCACATAATAGTGACCTGTGTCCCTTGGTCAGGATATAAGAAAAAAAGTGAGGTATAGTGGGGTACCTTACACACACAAAGTGAATGACCAAAGGCTTGGTGATAAGTGAGAACAGGACCTAGGATGGGAACCTAAGGAAGCCTGGTCTGGTTGAAGAGCCAAACTTAGTTTGGCTGATGGGAAAGAAGCAAGGGATGTGGTTGGAGAATCAGACAGCAGCCTGCTCGTGAAACCATGTTAAGTTTAAATCACCACTGCAGCAATGGAGAGCTGTTGAAAGGTTTCAGTCAAGAAAGTATCTGGTTACATTTCCATTCTGGAAATGCTTCTCTGCTTGCAGAGTAGAGGATAGATTGAAGGAGGAGAGACTGCCTAAATGGGGGGACAGTTAAAATTGTCCAAGAAAGAGATAATGATGCCCTGAGGTGGAGACAGTGGGAATAAAGAAAAGTAGACAGATTCAAAACGTATTTAGGAGCACAAGTAAGCAAAGAAACAGTCTGGGCATCTCCATTCCCCAGGCCTTAAGTAAGAGATTGGAGGCACAGTGTCTAGAAGGGAAAGCAAGTTTGGATATGAGTTAAAATGTTTCTACTACCAAGAGGTCCCAGGGGGCAAAGTTCAGCAGCAGGACCCTAAGGAACAGGTCATCTCTGGTGCCAGGGAAGCTATAGTCTGGGTAACCACTGACAAGCAGAATAATGCTGACAGGAGCTTGAAGGGGTTAATAACTGTGTCTTCAAAGAGCATTTGGGTCCTGTGGGCTAAGGAATAGAACTAAACCCCAAATCTCACCACCCTGCTCCTATACTGTCTGTTCCAGTCAATATAATCTCAGGGACAGGAGCAAGCCAAGGCCCAAAGTTGCTGTGCATCTGTAGCTCTGGTCAGAGGAGACAAAGCAAGGCAACATTTCATCACTGTGTGGGGCAGGGATTTTGGAAGCATTCAATTGGGAAATTCTGCTCCACATGGCATCAGCCGAGTTCATTCAGTAGTATCAGCTGACAAATAGGCTGACCTGTAAGATTTAGGATGGGTTTCAGCCACATGGGTGATGCCTTGGGGGGGATGGCCGCAAGTTTCCTATCCAGGAGAGATTATTGACCAGAATGCTTACACATGACAGCAGTTAGTCACATGTCATACATATATGGCAGCTCGGGGCTCCCAGAGAGATATCTTAACATTCAGGAAATTAGGACAGCATCGCTGCCACTGTTATACTGGTCACAGCAGTCAAACATCCAGTCCAGATTCCAGCGGAGAGGACATAGACTTTCTTGATGGGAGGAGCAACAGCAACTTTGTACCCATCTTTAATTCATCATGAGACCCAAAATAAGATAATGCAGATAAGGTGCTTTGTGTGGTGCCTGAAACATAGTAAGCACACAGTATGCAAACAATAGTTATTTTGTGTACCTAATGGCAACATCCAAATGAAGGAAATCGTTAATTGGAAGATCTCTCCATAATTCTCAGACTACTGTGGCCCTTCACTAGTTAATACCAACGAGTCCAGTGCCCTATTCATCTCTCAGTCCCTGAGTGAGTTTGATAATTACATTTTCTGCCTCTTTGCAGTCTTCTAAGATCCTGTACTAAAGAAGAAGTAAGGTTGTTGTAGGGAATGGTGGCCACATACAAAAAGGAAAATCTGTGTGTCAGCGTATCCTTAATATCAGTGGGTAGGAGGGAAGGGAGGCTAAAGCAAGCCAGAGTATGCCTTGGAAAAGTATTTTGGCTCCTGACAGCCCTGATCATAGATCTGCCATTGCTTTTGGTCCCAAGATTTAATGCCAGATCCACAGAGATGTTCTGAGACTGTGAGGCTCCCCAGTGCCAGAAAGAGACATGTGCCACACATTATGGATACACTCCTGCAACAATCTTCCTATCCAAATGCCTTCTTGGAAATCCCAACTCAATTTAAAGAGGAAAAGCTGTCAAACCTGATATATTAGGAAGACAATTCAAGCAGCTGCTATTTGTATTTTATTTTTAGACATCTTTATTTTTTTCTTTAGACTGATCACAACTTCTATAATATTATTCTTTCTTCTAGGTCAAACAACATCTGTTGTATAAAAAAGAAGATAAACTAATTCACATTGTCAAGTTTAAAAGCTCAATTTTTATCGTGCCACAGCAATATCATGCAGTTATTTTATTTCCCCTCAGAAGAAGTTGTTATGGTCAATGGTATCAATTGACCTTGGCTTAAGGGGTCCCCAAGCAGATTGTGGCACATTGTTTAGGTTTTCAGTGTCAACGATCCTTGAGTAGATTCTGATGAACTAAAATAGCTCCAAATGAGAATTTCCTGTTTGTTATTAAAAATATTGAATCCTGATTATGCTGAGGGTTACCTTCAAAAAGTTCCTTCTTACCACACTTGTGTTCTTTCTGTCTTAGAATCTCTGTTAAATAAGAAATGTGGGTGAAGTCCCTCCTGCAGCTTGGCCTTAATGATGATAAAGAGATTCTATTAAAAGAAACAAATGAGCAAGTTTTCAACTAATGAGCAGGTTGCTATAGCTAAAAATTACTGAAGAATCAACCCCCTGGCCTCCTTTCATTTTGGTGCACATGCTGTTTGCTCCTTGCCCCTGCCTCTCCTTCCCTAGCTAATGCCTACGCATCCTCCATATCTCAGCTCAGCTATCTTTGCCACCTTTAATCTGATCCCCCAACAGAATAGGTCAAATCCCCTTACTATACAGTCTCCTCATACCAAGTACCCTTCTGTCTTAGCACTTACAACAATTGCAATTTGCTTTATATTTGTGCAGTCATTTGCTTAATGTATATCTCTCCCACCAAACTGGAAGTTCTGAGTGCAGGCACCATGTCCAATTTGATCATCACTATATTTATAGCTCCTAACACAGTACTTGGAATATAATGGACATTCAATAATTATTTGATGACTTATCAAGGTAGCTTTGTTCCTGATAGCACTAACTGCTGTGACACATAACCCCCAAATCTCAGTGACTTAACACAATAAAGATTTCTCATTCACATCAAAATCTAATGCAGATTGAACAGTTATTATTGGTGGCTATTTTTCATGTGATGATCCAGGGATCCAGGTTTCTTCCTTACAGTGATGCTGCAGTTTCCAGTGTACAGTGGGCCCTCTGCATCTGAAGGTGCTGCCTCCACAGATTCAACAAAGCACAAATCCAATAAAATAACAACAAAACAATACAAATAAAACAACAGGGCATAATAACTATTTGCACAGCATTCACATTGTGTTAGGTATTATTTTACAAGTAGTCAAAAGGTGATTTAAAGTATACAGGAAGATGTGTAATTTATTTGCAAATAGTACACCATCTTATATCTGGGACTTGAGCTCTTATAGATTTTGGTATCTACAAGGGTGCTAGAATCAATCCCAGGAGAATACTGAGGGCCAATACCCAGGGCATGTCTGCATAGGCTCTGAAGAAGGGGAAGAGAGAACATAGACATTGGTGGAAGGATTAGAAATGACTCATTGTCACTTCTGCCCATACTACCTTGGTCAGAACCCAGTCACATGCCCCAAGTTGATGATGGTGGGGGAGACTCAGAAATGTATCCTTTTTGTTTGTACAGAGACAGAAAACAGGATTGGTGAATACCCAGTCCATCTCTGCCACACACTCTGCCACAACCTACCATCTTCTGCAAACACAGAGCTATCAACAAACCCTCAAACACCCTGTTCACTCCCTCTACCTACTATCATGCCATCTTAGCTGCTCCCAACCCAAACCAGACTTAAGGGTTTTAAATTAATAGTATCTTGGCTAAATGTTTTCTAAGAAGCAAATAGGTAGAGAACCGAAGAACATAAACAACCAAGTCAGATTTCCTGATCAAAACCCTTTAATAGCTTTCCATCACCTGTCATAGGCTTATAGGGTTTAATACCATTCCAGAAGCAAGCAGGAGATCTGTTTGAGGTAACTTGCTTTATCTTAAATATTCATGTAAAATTTTGCATTCTGCTTCAAAATATACCTCTGGGTGTTTAAATTTAAACTGTATCCTTAGAAATTTCTAAATACAGTTATTGTTCCAGGAAGATGCCCTGCCTTTATTCAAGTTTCAGAATGCTGCTTGGCATGAGTACAAAAGTTTGAGCAGCACAGCCCTCAAAACCCTGAGAAATGGTGCATTAAACCAACTCTACTAGAAAGAGCCCAGCACATATGCCCCTCACTGCTTAGGACCCTGTTTCAGTTTTCCTGGGCTGCCCTAACAAAGTACCACAGACTGGGGAGCTTAAATAACAGATTATTTATTTTCTCACAATTTTGGAGGCTAGAAACCTGAGATTGGTTCCTTCTGAGGACTCTCCAATTGCTCATAATAGATGACTGCCTTCTCCCTGTGTCCTCACATGGTCTTCCCTGTGTGTGTGTGCGTGCACACACTTGTGCGCACATGTGTGTGTGTGTGTGTGTGTGTGTGTGTGTGTGTCCTAACCTCTCTTTTATAAGGACAACAGTTAGCCTAGATTAGGACCCATCCATGTGACCTCATTTTACTTATTTAAAGGCCCTGTCTCCAAATACAGTCACAATCTGAGCTATGGGGGGTTAGGATTTCAACATATGAATTGCACGGGTGGATACGGTCCATAACAGACCCCAAAGGTAATCTGAAAAGCAGGGGCAGCTATGGCAGTACTAAAAATTCTTTACTGAATTCATTGCAAGAAACAAATGGCCATTCCCCGCCGCCCACCCAAACACACACACTTATGTTTTGGCAGGTTTAGATTCAGAGCATTTTGATTTAGGGCGTTTTTGCACCTGTCTACTGGCTATTGAGGAGTTTTGTGCTTTGTGGCGTGGCTTTGTAGTTGGTTTTGCCATGGCTGCTGCACATCTCAAGCAATAAAAGGGATTTGAATTGCAATAATTTCCCTTCCCTCTGTCATTCACAGCGCCCTGACTTGGTTGTCAAGCTTTTCAGGAAAATCACAATTATACACACTTTCTGTGCTGATACCTGCCACCCCTCTATTTGTTTTCTGATAAATATGCCCTTTCTCTAGAATTTCACTCAAATGCCAGGCTGTGATCGATTCCAGTGCCTGTCTTGTCCCTGTGTTATATGACAGCCCTGCCTGCATAAGCGGCCCTGCCCCTTTGGAGAGATATACTCAGAACTCAGTCTCTCTGCTCCTCCCCCAGCCAGCACTCAGCAGCTGCTGAGTAGAAATGGGCTTGGGGAATGTCAGTGTGACAATTACACAGGTACCTTGGAGGATCCATAGCTCTGGGCTCGGCTGCATAATGACTTCAGGGAAATTAAGTGCAAGCTGTTTGGAGAATATTTCTCCTTAGGACATCATGAAATCCCACAGAGGTGGGGGTGCGTGGACAGTTCCTGCCTGTTACCCTCTCCTCCCCCACCCCCGGCTTCCAGAAAGAAAGAAAAACCTGCAGCTTAGTATTTGATATTTAGAATTAATTAGAGCCCCAAATCCCACATCATCCAGCAGGTTTCTTAATGAGGCCAATGTATTCCTCTTCTTCAGGGATCATTGCAGAGCTCCGCGATGCCCTGTGGGTTTCAAAGCACTACTGCTTGTGGCTGCCTCTTCTGGGTCCCAGAATCACCTTAGTAGGTGGCCAAAGCAGAAGCCATTCTCCCCACTTCCTAGATGAGTTTTCAGGGAGGTTGAGTCACTTTTCCAAGGTCACACAAGTAATAATCAGTAAAAAGTGGATTTGAAGTCAGCTGGTCTAACACCGGGTCCCAGACAGTTAACCATCACTATTCTACTCTGCTTCATGGAAGAGCAACTCAAGGATGCAGGAAAAATTATAGAAGCCTCAATTAAATTTGAATTTCAGATGAACAAAGAATAAATTTTTAGTGTTAGTATGTCTCATGGTTATGCTTATCCCACAGATCGTATGGTATATACTAACATGTAGTAAATATTGTTTATCTGAAATTCAAATTTAGCTGAATATCCTGTTTTGTATTTGTTAAATAGACCAATGTCATACTCAGCACAATCTTAACAAAGCTAACCAACCTCCTGGTCCTGTGATTTCTCTACTCCAGCCATACTCACGCCTGTCTAATGCCACCTTCTTTAACTGACCCAGGCCTGAAGCCTACCGGCCACTCCTTCCTCCTCCCGACTTCACCTATCCAATCCATCTTCAAGCCCAAGAGAGTCAGCATCAGCTTTGGGATTCTCTCACCTGGCCCTACCTTCCCACTCCCCTAAGCACCACCCTGATCCAGAAGCCTGTTACCTCTCACCCAGAGCATGATCAAAGTTCTTTCAGCGGCTGTCTTTGACATATGATAGCCAGACTTCTGACTAAAGCACAGGACTTTCTCCTATTCAAAATCTTATACAGGCTCTCTAAGCACCTTGGTGTGGCCTTTAAACATTATTGATTTAGGTCCAATATGACAGCTCCACCTCTTCCCCCCCCCACCCGCCACCTTCGGTTGAGTATGAATTACAAGCATGAGCCAGCGTTTCACAATATATTCTGCCCACTTCTGTCACTCCATTGGCCTTGATTCTCACCTCCCTTGCCACCCCCAAGTCCAGTTTGACTACCATAGCCTCCATGAAATATTTTATGCTTGCTACTCCCGCACCCACAAGTGATTTTGCCTCTAGTTCAACCTTCACAGCACTTCCTAACGTTTCTGGCTACATGCCATTTTATGTTTCTGTTTTAGTTATTTTTGCTCATGTCTTAGCTCCTCTCTCCATCATCTTATATAACTAGGGAAAAAGGGCTATTTTGTGTGCTGTTTTTCTCCTCTAAATGGATTAGAACAGTTATAGCACATAGTAGATGTTTCACAGAAATGTTTGGCTATCTGTAAACAGGTTGATCGCAGAAACATTCTTTACTGTATGACACCTCCACCTGGCTAACACTGGGCCTAACAGTGGAGACAGAGATAACTAAGATCTGGCCTTGTCCTGAAGGCATGCCATAAAAACAGAGCAACCTGTAACTGGAATGAAACTGGGCCACTCTGCAGCAAATCTTAGCTCAGTGTTTCTGAAAAAAAAAAAAAATCACATGCCCAACTCTAGAATGCTTTGAAGAATAAGGCAGGAATTTACTAAATAACCCTTGAGAAAGTTGGAGAGTATAGGGAGGGTTGAAGAGGAAAATGGATCCTACATCACACAACAAAGTATCCTCAAAGTCCTCTTTCCACCTCTCTGCCTCAAACTCACTCTTTGTGGTAACCAATATCTTCCTCTCTCCCTTCTTCCTGTATTCAAAAAGTAGCTCTCATACAGTCTCAATGGTGCTCTATCCTGCATCTGACCCTCTCCTGGGATTTTGTTTCGCTTTTAAGGATTGCTACACACTTTCTCATATTGAGCCATTGATCCCTTCTCTTGGTTTCCATGGCTACGTCCCCAGGAACTACCTGTACAACAGAGTTCCCAGAGAGGCCAAAATTACAAAAAAAAAAAAAAAAAAAAAAAAAAAAGCCTTTTTTTTTTCCACCATAAAATTGGTGAGATACCCTGAGAGAGAATGTACCTTCCGGAGGTATAGACAAAAAGTCACAGAAACATTGTCTAATGTGGCCTGTAAAATAACCCCCAATGGCCCTGTCTCTTGATGTTAATGCCCTTATACAATTCCCTCCTCTTAGGTTTGAGCAGAACCTACTGACTCACTCACGGCAGAAGTTATGGAATGTCACTTCCAAGGTTAGATTATTAAAAGACTTCAGCTACCATCTTGGTCTTTTTCTTTTGCTGTTGCTTGAATGATTCTACTCTCTCTTAGATCACTCCTCCTAGGAAAATCCAACTGCCATGCGATGATGTAGCCATTTGGAGAGGACTGCATGAGTGAACTTGGCACCAATCCTCCATAGTCAAGCCTTGAGATGACTGCAGCCCCAGCTGCCATCATGACTGCAACTGCATGAAAGATCTTGAGCTTGAGCACCCCAGCTGAGCTGTACCCAGATCCCTGAACCATACACACTGTGACATAATAATTGTTGGTTGTTTTAAGGCACTAAGTTTAGGGATGATATTGTTATGTAGCAATAGAGAACCAATACAGAGCTGAAGCCTGTCATGCTTCTCTGTGTCAAGAGAGAAGTGATACTGTTGGTTTGGGGAGCTCAGCCAATACAAAGAGATGACTTCAGCAAGCACATCCATCCTACTGCGTGTCCAAATGTCATTTTACCATGCTGCAGTCAAGAGGATAAAGCCAATGGTCCCCAGAGAGAGTCATGGGGTGTTTATAGCTGTTACAAATCCTGCTTCATGAATCCCAGACCCATATGCAAATGTGAAGCTCAACCTTTGATAAGCCATTTGATTTCCCTTTTAGTTAATGAAGTGAAAAGACAGCATTTTACACTAAGATTAAATTGCTAAAATGTTTCACTCTGGTCCCTAGTTAGTTGTAATTAAAAACAGAAATGGAAGAGCAGGAAAAGTCACTTGCTCTCTTCTGGCATCTTGAGGCATGGAAGGGGAAACCTTTGGTACTCTGTAACCTCTGAGTAGAAAGTGGAAGGATTGGGAGGGGTGAACAGGATGAGACCACGGACACACCCCAGTTGGCAAAAGGCGTGCCCCCATGCTAAGCACCCAGCGGGTCAGACCCACACTTTCTGGGGAGGAGGAAGGGCAGGAGGGCACTCCACTTTTCCCTGCCTGCTTGACACAACACTCCTTAACATGAAACCCAGGAATACGAGGGTGAATTTCAAAGGGTCTAGAAATTCCTAACATGCAGTAAGAACTCAAATGTGTGAAAAATTGAGAGAGAGAGAGAGAATGGGCGTGGGTGGTTTTGAGGTACCTATGTGAGTGAGAGACACTGGGTGATGAAGTGAATATGTACCTGTATGCATTTGTGTTGTGCATAGGTGCCCATGTGGGAGAGAAAATGAGTGAGGGAGCATATGCCCTTGTGCACATGAGTGAGCCAGTGAGAGTGGTATCTAGGTGGGGGAGGAGAGTGTATACATGCCTATGTGTTTTTTGAACAGTGTATGGAGCCTGTGTGCAAGAGGAAGTGGGTGAGAGGTGTATACACAAGTGTGCGTGTGTAGGTACCTATGTGTGTGAGTAAGTGAGTAAGGAAGTATACATGAGCCTCTCTGACTGTGTGCAAGTGTCTATGTGAGTGTTTGAGTTAGGGATGTATGTATGTATGTGTGAGTGTGAAGGCATGGTTAAGCAGTGTGTATGTATGAGTGTATACATGAGAGAAACTAGGCAAGGACCCGGCTACATATATGTATGTGGGGGTGGCATGGATACCTATGGAGATGAAGGGATAGATATGTACCTGTGTGAGTTCATGGCTGAAGAGGTGTATATGCATGTTGGGGCAATAATGGATAGGGGAAGGAAAGTGTGTATGTGTGTTTTTGTGAGCGTATAAGAGGCAGATGCATATATGAACACGTGTATTTGAGTACATGTGTGAGAGGAGTGTATATGTACATGTGCAATGGTTGAATACAGGAGTGATTGGAGGCTATATGTGCATGTACATAGCTACATGGGTGAAAGCAATATATGTGCACGTGGGTAGAGATATATGCGAAAGGTCTATATGCACTATGTTAACACGTGTGACTGTGACTGGGAGGGGTATGTGTCCATGCAGGTGTCAGTGTATGACTGAGAGGGCTGTATACACAGGCTGCTGGATTCATACACAAGGGAGAGCGTGTCTGTGAGTGTGACTGTGTGGGTATATGAATGAGGTGGTAGTACGTGCATGTACATGTGTGAGTGTCTGTGTAAAGAATGCATGTATAAATTAAGTGTGTGTGTGTGTGTGTGTGTGACAAAGTGGGTTAAAAGAATGTTTATATTTATGTCTGGGTGTGAGTGTATGGGCAAATGGGGTACATATGCACATGTCTGTGAGAGATTAGATGAGTGTGTAGTACATGTAAACATGCACACATGTGTGCATGTAACAGTGTGAGTGCATGTGTGTGAGTGTATGGGTGATGAGTAGATTTATACTGGAGAGGTACGTGTGTGTACATATATGTACATGGGAGAGCATGTGTTATATGAATACATGAGATGTGTTGGGGGGTAAAGGAGAATACATGTTCCTATGTGTATGTATATGTGTATGTTTGAGTATGTGGATGAAGACATATTTACATATATTTGGTTGAGAAGTGTATGTATATGCCTATATATATATTTATGTGAGCGATTTTGAAGTATTTCTTCTTTTTTCTATTATCTATAAGATTTGGCATGATCTGTTTTTTGAAATTGTCTTTTATATTTATTTATAAATATTAGCTGTCTATTTTTGAGACTTTGGAAAAAAAATAAGAAGAAGCAGGTAACTGATGACTCCATACTGAACCTCAGAGTCAAAGCATTCTATGATACACATACTCTTATCTGACAATGTGAATGCTACTTTTTTTGCATTATCATTATTATTGCTCAATATTTAATTGTAGCAATTATCTGATTTCTTTTCTGAATTATTTATCTTCATTCGTTCTTTACGAGGTTTTTGTTTCTAGTCCTAATCCTAAACATTATTATTGTTATTAAATTTTAAGCCTTTTTAATTTTGTGAAGGCAAAAAGCAGAAACCAAATAAACACATGTATATGCATAGCGAAAATAAAATAAATCAATCAATAAATAATGATTTAGGTGAGTGTATGCAGGCATGAGTGGGAGGAGGACACATGCATGTCTTGTGAGTGTATAGGTGAGAGGAGTATTGACTTGCACTTGTGTTAAGGCATCACTGAGGGAAATATATGTGGACCTTTGTGTGTTTCAATATATGGTTGTGGGGCATTTATGTTTTGAGTGCCCTCAAGTATGTGATTGAGCTGGTATAAATACACATGTGTGCTACTTGGGAGGCTGAAGCAGAAGTACTACCTTCATACATTGCTGGTGGTAATGTAAAATAGGGCAGCTACTTTGGACAACAGTTTGCCAATTCTTCAGAAACTTAAACATAGACTTACCATATAACTGAGCAATCCCAGTCCTATACCTAAAACAAGGGAAAGCATATGTCTACACAGAAACTTATACATGAGTGTTCATAGAAATTTTACTTATGATAGCCCAAAAGTAGAAACAACACAAATGTCTATCAACTGGTGAAAGCATAAACAAAATGTGATCTATCCATACAATGGAATACTATCTATAAGAAGGAATGAAGAACTGATACATGCTGTAACACAGGCGAATCTTCAAAATATTATGCTATGTGAAGGCTACCTATTGTACGATTCCATTTACATGAATATTCACAACAGACAATCTATAGACACAGAAAATAAATTTGTGGTTACCAAAGGCTGAGATAGAGATGGGGGTAGAAGGAAATGGTGACTGTGGATGGGTATGGGATTTCTTTTTGAGGTGACAAACATGTTCTAAAATTGTGAATTTAATAAAAACCATTGAACTGTAAAAAAATAAATAAATGCATGTGTTTGAATGCATAGCTAAGATAGTATATGTGCATGCATGTGTGTGAGTTTGGGTGAAGCTTATATATGTCCATGTGTGAAGTGAGCACAGAAGCTCACCTCTATAGAGGTGGTGTGCGCACACACACTTGTAAATACATGTGTGGGGGCCTGCATGTGTATGTTTGTGTGAGTGTATGGGTGAATGGGTCTATGTGTATGGAAGTATATGGAAACAAATGTGTGAGTCACACATGTGTGTATGGGTGAATAGAAGAGTAAGTGTGCTTGTGAGTGTACAGGGTGAAGGCTTTGTATATATACATATGTGCATGCTTGAATGACAGAAGGGGTGTGTAGACATGTCTTTCTGTAAATCTATAGTTACGCTGCTATATATATAGTGTGAATGTGTGAGTTCATGGGTGAAGAAAGTCTATATTGATGTGTAGGGGGCGTGAACATGTTGTATATGGATGTGCACACATGAGCATATGTGTGAAAGTGTGAACATGAATATAGATGAGTGTATGAGTGATGGCATATATGTACATATGTGTCTGTGCTTCTGTATGGTTGAGGGAACCTATATGTATATATGTAGGTGTGTTTGTGAAATGATATGTTAATGTTTGTTTAAGTTTTGTTTGAGTATACGTGCAGGGAGAGTGCATGGTAAATATGTATGTGCCACAGCATATGTAGAAATGGATATATATGAACCCATGTTAGAAAATAACATAAATATGTGTGTGACAGTATATGAATGAAGAGTATTTATATGTAAGTGTGTCTGTATGTGTCAGTGCATGGTTGAGTGGAGTATCTGTGTATGTACACATATGTGTGAGACAAAGAGTGTATGTACAAGGGTAACATATACATATATGTGTATTGTGCATGCCTAGGTAAGGGGTCGTATATGTAATTGCATGTGTAAGTTTATGACTATGTGGCAGGTGTTGGATCTGTGCCTGCATTTTGGGTAAGTATGTGTGTCAAGGAGATATCTACATGTGTGTGGAGGGTACATGTATGTGAAAGAGGTGTGCGAGAAGTTCATGCTCATGTGAGCATATCGGTTGGGGGAGCATACATGTGTCTGTGCCTATGTGTAGGTGTGTATTGATGAGTAAGATGTACACATATGTGTGTTTGTAAGGGCATGGTTGAATTCAACTGTGTGTGTAAGAGAGTAGATGAGTAATGAGGTGTTTATGTACATTGTGTGTGAGAGTATGTATTTGTGTGGGCTTTATATGTACTGGTGTGTGAGTGTATATTTGAGTGGGCTATAGGTGGAGGGGGTGGCACGTTGGCTGCATATGTGCCTGTGTTTCTGTGAGTGTATGGATGAACGGGTTGTATAGGTAACTGTGTTGTGTAAGGGGGTGTATGGGTGACGGGGTTGAGTGGGTACCTCCGCATGTGCACAGGGGTGTGAGAGGTGTTCACGTACCTTTGTGTGGTTTGTGCCGTGTGGATGTATATGCATTGCCTCCCTACTGGGCATCGGTATGGTATAGAGTTTTAGAGTACATCTTCAAATCAGAGAAAGCTGAGTTGAACTCTTCACTCTTTTACTTGATAACTGTGTGACCTTAAGTAAGCTCCTTAACCTTCCTGTACCTCTGTGTCTTTATCTGCAAAATAAGGATAATAATAGTACTTACCTCATAATGTTATGATAAAGATTTTAAAAGATCATAGATAATACTATGTTTGTGAAAATGCTCAGCATAGTTCTTGTTACCTCCTAAAAACTGTTCCATAAATGTCAGTTGTCATATAGCTATTACCTTGATTATGATTTTCAGCAGTAGATTCTCAAGGGAGCCTATTGAGTTAATGGGAGCTGCATTTGATTCCCTGCTAGATATGGGGGTAGTGCTGCAGAGGAGGTCTTGAGGAGAGGTATGTGCCCTGGTTTTTCCTACCCCCCAGGAAGGTGGCCTACAACAGTTTGAAGTCCTAGCAGTAGCCCAAATAACATTTTCAGGCTCAGATGGATTCTTGTACAATTTGCCCATGGCAGGTCCAAAAGTCCAAGTTGTCTCGGGACAACTTAGGTCAGCCAACTCACTGATAAGCAATCATTGAGCCAAATAACAATGTGGTGTGGGGATAAGGGATACAGGCCCTTTAGCATCTGAAATTGGTATCTGTCTCTTTTCTCTAGTTCCTTCATTTGAATTAACGTAGGGACCATCTCACACTCTAATTCATGTGATCACCCAGACACCTAATACAATGTATTCTAGACTGGTTCTGGTTGCAAGGAATCTGAAAAGTAACTCATTCAACAGAAAATTTAGGAGCACCTGCTTTGGGCTGGGCACAAGGGCATAGAAGGGCTCAGAAAACACCTTACCCTCAAAGAGCCCTCAGCCTCCCTCTATGGGTTTTCTCACCTGCCTGTGTTCCTACCATGGTTCTTCAGAATCCTCATCACCATCCCAGACCTTTTGCAAAGGTGTCTTCTGAGGCAGGGGGGATATGAGTCAAGATTGAAACAAATAGCACAGGAGGCACTCTATTCTCAGGCAACTCCCAGCCAAGGGGCCCAAGCCCCATTTTCAAAGCTGATAAAGCAAAAAATAAAAAACACAAAACCCACATTAGCTAGAAATGTTGATGTGGATACACATAATACACTACACAAAAAGAGTGCTCTGCAGCTCCTCCATAAATTTGCACATTGGTTCTTGTTGAAAAGATGTCATTACCTATAGAGTGGAAACTCCCTACATTATTGACATGAGGGAAAAGTAGTTCTGAGATTCTTCTAATGCTTAAGAATCAACTTAGGCATGCACATCCTCAAACTCCACCCCTAAGACTGGGATTCAGTAATCTTAGGAGGGGCCCAGGAATATGCAGGCTTATACCCCTGGTGGTTTCTTAGGCAGGTAGGCCAGAGAAAAATACTAGTATTGGAACCTAGAGGTTCACAGTGAAAAGGAATTGCACAAGTCACCATTCCACAAATGAGAAAACTAAGTCTAGAGAATGAAAGTGGCTTGTCACAGGCCACACAGGTGACAAATGATAGGGCCACAACTCACACACTGGTATCCTGCCTGACAGCTCAGTACTCATTCAGATACAGCAATACCTCACAAGTGAGAAAGACTAGGGGAGAGGAGATAGTCACATGAGGAATTTCTTCAGAGAGTCCCTGTGATACTGAGTGTCTATTTGTGTGTGTTAATTACATGCTGTGTGGATGTTGGGGAAGAAAATGGTTATTGGAAAGCAGGGCTTGATGTCATATGGCATTGCTGCTAGGGCTCCTGTATTAAACAACAAAGACAAAGGACAACAGTGAAAAGTGAGCCCTGTGCAGGGGGAAATCCTAGCTGGAAGTCCAAAGTATTCCACCCAGGGAGCAGCCAGGATAAGGGGGCTAAAAGCCTGTTGGCAATAATTGGGTTTATGAAGGATTCTAGCTTCAGAAAAACTGGGTGTAGCCAATGGCATCTCATAGAAGAGACCCTTCAAAGACATGCTTACAAAAGGGCCAAGTGCTATTTTTAATTCAACCCTCATGCCATCTAACAGCCTCTCCCATTACCCTCTATCTCGCCCATTCATCTCAGATGCTGAACATTGTCAGATGCTTTTTAAAAATCTGAGCACAGTGTAGCCCCTGAGTTTCCTTTATCTGCCATGACAGCAATGTCTTCAAAGAACTTCCGTAGGTTATTTTAAAATGACCTCCTCTAGCTTGGAGCTTAGTTTCCCAGAGAGTTTTCAGTTCAGTGCTAGATATGAGAGGGGGAGGACCAGGGAGGCTAATCCAGCAGCCCTGCTGAGATGGTAGAGTGAGCCCTGGCAGAGAACGCTGTGTGGGGCCTGCAGTGTTAGTGGTGTTCGTGAGGGGAGCCTCTGCCTCTGTCAGGAGCTGCCAGCAACTCCTTAACTCCCAATGTCTTCATCTACACAGTAGCCTAGCCAAGGGAGAAATGGAGCCACCTCACTCCTACCCCTGCCAATTAATTCATCATGGCACCTAGACACACAGGAGCCACAAGCATGGCAGCACCTGGCACAAACAATTGCTCAACCAAAGAGTTCAAAGAGACTATGGATCACAATCCTGCAATCCCCTGGTTCTGTGCTCTTTCCTCAGCTGTGAGGGAAGGGGTCAATACATAGCTGGGCAATCCAGGACTACTCCAGAGCACTGGAAGTCCCATGATGGCTCAGTAAAGATCAGGCCAGTGGCAGAAGGCATCTCCAGGGAAGTCCTAGCATGCTGTCAGCTTTACCAGTTGGAGAACAGAGCTGCTGATTCTACCTAGGACTTTTGCATTGTTCACTCTGTTACACATGGGGCTTGACTGAAAACTTATTTCCAGAGTTCTCTAGCTCTCACTGACTGTCCAGCTCCATTTGTGCAGAAGAGCGTTCTCATAGCATTTTCCCTGAATCTGGGACCTATGCCCATTGTGCCTTGTACATCACCACTGCTGTACACTTCTCCATCACCCTGCCAATTGTGAGTGTCCAGAAATATGAGTATCAGTGAGGAGGGGCAAGATAGCTGACTGGAGCCAGCTTTCGACAGAAGCTCCCGTCCAGAGGGAAGGATAATGACCAGAAAGTACTGAATAAAGCTGAAGACTGGGAGCCGAGCTGAGAGAGAAGAGTGATAACTGCATGTCTCCTCTGCTGAGGCAGGCTGTGACTTCAAGAAAGCAAATTTCAGGTACAAAACTCATCCCAAAGGAAAAGTGTCCATCCCCTCCCCAAAGAGAGTATATTTTTCTTTTTTTTTTATTAAATCATAGTTGTACATTAATGCAATCATGGGTTACAATGTGCTGGTTTTATATACAATTTGAAATATTTTCATCGAACTGGTTAACATAGCATTTTCAATAAATTTTAAATAAATTGTGGTATATGTACACCATGGAATACTATGCAGCCTTAAAGAAAGATGGAGACTTTACCTCTTTCATGTTTACATGGATGGAGCTGGAACATATTCCTCTTAGCAAAGTATCTCAAGAATGGAAGAAAAAGTATCCAGTGTACTCAGCTCTACTATGAAGCTAATTTATAGATTTCATATGAAGGCTATAACCCAATTATAGCACTAGAATATGGGGAAAGGGGCACAGGAGGGGGGGATGATGGGTGGAGGGAGGGTAATTGGATCCCTCTAATCACAGGGATCCCATCTACGGTGCATCTTAGAAGGGTACAGATGAAACTTACTAAATGCAGAATACAAATGTCTTCATACAATAACCAGGAAAGTGCCATGAAGGCTATGTTAAACAGTTTGATGAAAATGTTTCAGATTGTATATGAAGCCATCACATTGTACCCCACAATTGCACTAATGTACACAGCTATGATTTAATAAAAAAGTGGGGGTATGGGTTGGGGAGCTGGGTCCTTTAGGGGAGGCATTGCCAGGCCTTCCCCACTGGAGTTAGGCCTCAAAAGTCCCTGAGTTGAGTGTCTGAGGTCACATCCACAGCCACCTTAAAGTTTCCAGTCACCCTACAAATGCTAGGCGAGGCTGCAGTCACCCCTTGTCAGGCTCTACTCCCCCAACCCTATATTGTTCCTTGGGGTCAGGCTGCTTTCCATGTCCACCTTATAAACTTATTCACTGACTGGATTGCCTCTACCCACCTGGGGACACTGCATTGCTCTGGCCATTTCTCTTTCTGCACCCTAAAACACCAAAGTACAACTGCCTTCCTCCTGGGATGACAGAATATGGTGATTTCTAACCCAGCCTTGGCTCCGCAATCACAAGTCCTTGGTCTGCATCAGGGTCAGGGCCTCTCTGAGCCTCCCTCACCAAAAGCAGTAAAATGAGCTCAAATTCCATGTCTGTGGGTCCCCAGCTACTGTCTCAGCCCTCATGGATGTAAGCCCAGAGGCCAAATGTGAAATGACTGGCTGTTGTCAACAGTGTGTCTCCCCTGAGCTCCTGGTGCCAGTGAAAGACCTGGGGAAACCCAACCCCAGCCATCCTGTGATGGTCAGCAAACACCCCAGGCTCCCCCCCCATGCTCCCTTCCCCACCCCTACAACACACTGGGGTTCTGGGAATCACCTCCTGGGCAAGAGAGCCAGCCCCCTCAGTCTGGTTAAGCACTAGGGCTCCTCAGTGTGACCCTGTTTGCTACTTGGGATGGGTTGATGGGGACCATCTGCTTGGGTTTGTCCAGGACTGAGGGGATTCTGGGGGGACTCTGCATGTGCTGGGTTCCCTGACCAGGTAGATGAATTGGCCAGTACAGGTCAGCAAGGGAGCTTAGGCGACTGGCCCCTCTCTTCAGTCTGAGGTTTCGCCTGACCCGACCCCCAGGGAAAGGTGTTGTCCTGCTGGGTTTTGGTCCCTCCACCCTGCCCAGGACTCCTGCTTCCCCGACTGTGCCCAAGGTGCTTCATTGGCTCCCAGGGTGCACACAAGTACCACCTGCGCCCCCACCTGGACAAACACCACACAGGCCCCTTCGCGTCAGACACGTGTGGGTCTAGGAGGAAACACCAGGGGCAGGGAGGACTTTTCCTCTCCCCCTCAGAGACGGCTGGCAGGCACCTCGGTTTCAGCACCACAGTGACCACATGTCCAGGAAAAGGCTCCCAGCGCCGTGGTCAGATAAAGGGGTGTGTGTTCCTTTTGCTGCGCTTGGTCACCAGCACACAGGAATGTCTGGAACACATCAGAGAAGGAGCCTGCATTACATGGAGGTGACCCATCTCAGACAACCAGAGTGTGTGGTTCCAGGGCCCATCAGCCACCCCAGCCCCAGTGTAGCCTCCTGGCCAGATGAGGGGCCCAGGGAGAGAAGGAGGTTGGGGGCCTGTTTATTATTTTCTCCATCAGGAAGTTTTTCCTTCAGAACAATTAGCTCCAGGGGAGCCTCAAATGGGCAACTCTTTTTGGCCAATACAAAGGGGGTTTGCCTAGTTAGTTCAGTCCTGGGGTCCTGAATAATTGTGCTATGTATTGTGGTCTTCCCTTGGGCTTTCATGGGCTCACAGCCAGGACTGTGCACACCCACCCAGATACCAACACACATACCCAGAGACGCACAAAAAAATCCCATAGTACACACAAGCTCACACATACAAATTCATCCAAAGACACACAGAAGCACGTGCACTCATGTGCTCACACACACGTCATGCACCCAGACTCACACACATGCTTGTGTTCCCATAGGCACATACACAATGACATAGGGACAGTCAAATCACAGGAAGGGCCTACAGGGGAGGGAACTGGGAGGCTGTAGAGGGCTCCAGGCTCAAAGAGGCCCCCCCAGATGGCCTCCACCTCTAGCCAAATGCTCTCCTGCACCCCAGCTTATAGCTGCCCACAGGAAGGCTGCAGGATCACCATCTCATCCTGGCTGAATGTCTGGGACCCGCAGTGGGTAGGGCCCTTTGCTGGAAAAAAGACAAGTGCCAGAAATCCTCTAGCATCCAAACTGAACCAAGGTGGTGTCATGGAGGACCTGCCCCTCTCCCAGATGTAGGACACTCAGCCTGGAGCATCCTCCCATGTCCACATGTCTCTCCAGTACTCCTGCCATGGCCATATGTGTGTCTATCATTGTCCACACACCATTTCCTGACCCCTAGGACTGTTGCACCTCATGAGTCTCCCCATTTTCGATGGTCTCACCAAGCAGAACAGGACTGAGGCTGGAGGAAGCTCGGGGACAAATGTGCTCCCAGTCCCACCTCTGGCTCCAGATCACATGCCCTTTATCTTCCTGTCCTTCAGAGGTCAGATGGAATAACACCCCCCATGAAAGGCTTTCCCAGACCCCCAACCTGAGTCAGGAGTATCCTCTTATCAGCTCATATCATACCTTCGTCTTCCTACAAAAGTAATTTTTAAATATTTAAACATTTGAACATTTGTTTAATATCTATATTTGCATCTCTATATTATAAGCTCTAAGAGATCATGTCTGCTCTGTTTAAAATTTAGAAGAGTTATTGATTGATCAGCAAGAGTTGGCCCTTTGTTTTCTAGCCCAGGGGTCCGGCACACTCTGAGGTCCAGAGAACAGAGTCCCAGGTTGTGGTCCCCTCTGAGCTACCTCCCTGGTGATGGAGCCATTCGGGGCCTTTCCTTTTCTGAGCAATATAGAAGACCCCCTGAGGTCAAAGTAAATAACTGTGACACAGACCAGACAGGAGACAGGAAGGACTCTGTCAGGAACCTCAAAAAGGCAGGGCTCTGTTCAGAAGGATCACCTGCCAGCCCACACGCCAGGGCCAGGCAGATGCCTGAGAATGGGCTCTGAAATCTGAGTTCGGTCCTGCTTGTGTTCCCCTACAGTTTGTCCTTATGACCTCACATGCACAGAATCAGAGGGAGAGGGAGAAAAAGAGAGATAGAAACAGAGCAAGAGAGGGCCAGAAGTCCTGTCTGAGGCCCAGCTGTGTCACTATAGCACTCTGAAACTGAAGCCACGGTGGACACAGTCCCAGGCCATGCCTGGGCTAGAGCCAGGCAAGCCCCTTTACAGCCTGATTCTGCCCATGTTAAGCTGCATCTGGGCCATGGGACAGAGCCTTCCCTGGAACTTGGCTGGCCAGTGCCCTTTGGTACGGCACTCCTTTCCAGGCACATCCTCCTCTCTCCCAGTAGACCCTCCCTGTGGGATGGGGGGGCTGTTGGATGCGAGGAGATATCTGAGTTCAGGAATTTTCTGGAATGAACAGAGATATCCCAATTTGTCTCTGGGCATCTTTAGCCCAGAGGACCAAGACAGCAGAGGCAAGAAGGGCCTGGAGAGCTAAGAGCTGGCCTCTTTTTTTTTTTTTTTTTTTTTGAGACAGAGCCTCAAGCTGTCACCCTGGATAGAGTGCCGTGGCATCACAGCTCACAGCAACCTCCAATTCCTGGTCTCAAGGGAGTCTCCTGCCTCTGCCTTCCAAGTAGCTGGGACTACAGGCGCCCGCCACAACACCGGCCATTTTTTGGTTGCAGCCGTCATTGTTGTTTGGCAGGCCCGGGCTGGATTCGAACCCGCCAGCTCAGGTGTACGTGGCTGGTGCCTTAGCCTGTTGAACCACAGGCGCCAAGCCAAAGAGCTGGCCTCTTGATAGGGGTCTGTATTAAGAAAGGATGGGCCAGCTGTGGGGTCCCCAGGCTACCCCTCTTCTCCCTGGCCCTACTCCAGGAGCAGGACCAGCAGGAACAGTGGGGTGAGAAACCTCTCCAGGAAGACCCCGTCTGTCATTCCTGACTCACGGCAGCATCCTTTGCTATCTGGATTCCAGAGAGGACCAGGCGACACTTCACAGGAGGGTGATGGAAATTACTTGTGACTGGATGCTGGACTGGGGTAAACCCACAGCCCTCCCACACATGACCCAAGGATCTTCCTTGGGACTTTCATGAGCTAATGACCTAAAAAAAAAAAAAAAACGAAGCGATGGTCCTGCACACTGAGCCATGAGCTGAGATGTGCGCCTGCCCCACCAGAGAGGAGACTCAGATCCTGAGCAAACCCAGGTGTGGCAGCGAAGGAAGAAACCTCGAAAGGGGGAGTCGACAGAGACAGCGGGGACTAAGATTCCAGTACCCACTTCAGGTTACCTTGGAGGGAAATGTTGTCCGCAGCAGAGATGACTGTGACACACGACACAGGAATTACCACTCAGAGTGAAAACGAGAACGATTCAACAACGAT
The DNA here is from genome assembly GCA_963574655.1 of Perodicticus potto. Lineage (NCBI taxonomy): Eukaryota > Metazoa > Chordata > Mammalia > Primates > Lorisidae > Perodicticus > Perodicticus potto. The sequence continues at coordinate 24,113 of CAUYRH010118678.1, forward strand.
GTCGTGCAAAATGTTTTGCTTTAACCGGAGGTGAAGAAAATCTTTCTAGAGTGAAAAAAATATCAGGAGGCCGAGACAGAAGGATGGCTTGCGCCTGGGAGTTGGAAGTTGCAGAGAGCTGTGATGACACCACCTCACTCTAGTTCAGGCAACAGAGTCTCAAGCCACTGTCCCAAAGGCAAGAAGGTCCACTGCCTGCTCTCCTAATGCCCATTCAGCAATCCAAGAGTCATTCCTGATGTCTTGCAAGTGGCAGGCACTATACTAAGCCCTGCACATACGAACCGAGACACCATCCCAACTGCAGGTATTCGCTGCCTGGGGAAGAGCCAGGTAAGGGTTCCCCATATTCTTCTCCCCGATCCTCTGGGAACAGGAGCAAGTAGGCAAGCTGGAAGCTTCCTTCTTTCCTCCCACCAGCATCTAGAGCAGTGTTCAACAGGTGTGCCAAAATAATTTTTTACTGTCCGGCACACTGGTGTACAGTGAAAAAAATTTAAGATCATTAATTAAGGCTGGGACCTGTGGCTCATGCCTGTAATCCCAGCACTCTGGGAGGCCAAGGCAGGAGAACTGCTTGAGCTCAGGAGTTTAAGACCAGGCTGAGCAAGAGTAAAACCCCGTATCTACTCAAAATAGAAAAACTAGCTGGGCATCATGGCAAGCACCTATAGTCCCAGCTACTGGGGAGGCTGAGGCTGGAGCCCAAGAGTTTGAAGTTGCTGTGAGCTACGATGATACCACGGCACTCTAGCCAGGGTGACGGAGTGAGACTGTCTCAAAAAAATTATTAATGAAATTATTCTGAAAGAAGTTCAAAGCACAGTAAGTATATTAAGTGTATTCTTTTTTACTCTTTTTTTTTTTTTGGATCAATATAATTTAAGTGTGCCGTGGGAGTTTAACTACAGTTTCGAGTATGCCATGAAATAAAAAAAAAAGGTTGAAAAACACTGCTCTAGAGGAAGGAATCACGTCTGCCAGCTTAGGTCTCCAGCTTTCCTTTGAGACAAATCCCCTTTGAGGCCAGAGCAGACAGGAGGGTAAAGAAGACAGGGCGGCTAAGGTGACTCGTGCCTAAATGGTGGGGGTGAGAAGAGGGAGGCCAAATTCACAGAATAGAATAGGGGTGAGTGTGTGGCTGGGATTTGAGAAAGAGGGAGGCCGAGAGAGAAGGACTTGGCTTCAGGCAGGCAGCTGCGCTCCGCGGGGAGAGCATTCAGAGGACACCGCTGGGATTTCAGTTACTTGCTGTGCGTTTGCAACATGCCCCCAGACAGCGACCCAGTTTCTTCAAAGAATCACTGATGTGAAAAGAAAAGAAAAAAGAAGGAGGGAGAGTGCTAAAGAATATACGGCGTACCCTCACTTGGGTCCTGGTTAGAACAAACCAGCCATAAAAAGACACTTTCTGACACCTTGGGGGAATCTGAAGATGGACTGTCCGGCGGATGTTGTTAAAGTCTGACTTTTAATTTTGTTAGCTGTGAGGATGGCCCGGGGGTTGCTTTAAAAAGTGCCCAATATTCAAGATATGGAATCAACCTAAGCGTCCATCAACAGATGAATGATTAAAGAAAATGTGGTATATGTACACAATGGAACGCTATTCAGCCTATGTCCTGTCATTTTCGAGAACACGGACGTGCTCGCTTAGGCAGCACGTGTACTGAAATTGGAACAATGCAGAGAAGATTAGCATGGCCCCCGCTCAAGGAGGACACGCAAATCTGTGAAGCGTTCCATATTTTTTAATGAAAAAGAAAAAAGAGAACTAATCTACATGACATCATGCCGAGGGAAATAAGCCAGACACAGAAAGACATGGCCTCGCTTATGTGTAGAATCTGCAGAAGTTGGACTCATAGAGGCAGAGAGTAAAATGGGGGTTTCTGGGGGCTGGGGAGTGTGTGGAATGAGGAGAGGGTGGTCAAAGGGCTTCCGTGAGACAGGAGGAATCAGGTCTGACCATACGGCAGGGTGACCTCAGTTCCTGATAATGTGCTGTGTCCTTGGGAGTTGCTAAGAGAGTAGATCTCAGATGTTCCCACCACGCTCAAAACCAGATAACTACGCGACGTGATGGGCGCGTTAGTCAGCCTGATTTAATCATTTCATGGTGGATACATATATCAAAACACCGAGTTATATGCCATAAACACATATGCTTTTTCTTGTCCTTTATATCATAAGAAGCGGGGAGAGGGAAGTGTCCTCATCGGAAAGGGTGCACGTGAGGTATTAGGCCAAGATGCCACGAGGTAAACGTGAGAAGGGATGGGGTAGAACTGGATGAAACGCAGCTGGCGGAAATTGAAAAAATCGAATTTTTTTCTCACATCTAAATAGAGATTTCATGACATTTGAAATAGGCTTTTCATTATTACTAATACCATTCAAAAGATGTAACATGCATATTTTTAAAACATATCTTCACACGTAATGTGAAGTTGATGGTGCGAAGCTGAGTGGGGTGTTCAGGGGCTCAGGCGATACCTGCTGCAGCTCTGGCGGGCAGGCCCCAGAGACAAGCCACCATGGCTGGTGGGCACTCAGTGTGGCTCTTTAGGACTCCATTGGGGTTCTTTGAGATGCTCCCCCAAACTAGAGAGCAGAATCTTAGTCTAGTGAACCCCCAAAGTAAATAAGAATTGGCATGGGTTCCTGCTGAACTAACCCCATTGCCAATTTTCCTATGATGGCTTTCGAGTGTCCAGCTGTCTGACAGCCCTGTCACACATGGCCAGACCATAGATTGACACCCGCCAGCCCCTGCCCAGCCACTGGCTACTCAGTTTGTGCATCAGCCTTCTCTTGGTCTGTACCACCATAATTTTGCTAGTTATGGGACTATTTTACTGAAGTTAGTTTTGTAAATATGAATGGAAAATGGGAAAAAGTGAGTGTTGACAACAGTGACATGAAATGACCTTAGCACAGATGAGATGGAGACCGAAGTCAGGTGTGCTGAAGCAGCAATGCTCAGGCCTGCACCCGGGACTTCCACTAGCTGGCTGTGCTCCAGCATGAAGGGCAGAATTTAAAGATCCTACTGGCAGGTGAGGACTGTATCTAAGTCGCCAGGTGTAACTGGGCATCTGGTTACATTTTTAGCTGCAGGGAATGAAACCAATTCCACACTTCCTACCTCTTTCCTGATAAAACTGGGTCTGGTACTCAACTTGTGACTTTATTGCTGCTTATTTAATTTAATTTAATTTAATTTTTTTTATTATTTTTTGGAGACAGAGTCTCATTTTGTCACCCTGGGTAGAATGCCATGAAGTCATAGTTCACAGCAACCTCAAATTCTTGGCTTCAAGTGATTCTCTTGTCTCAGCCTCTCAAGTAGTTAGGACTACAGGCACCTGCCATAACGCACGGCTGTTTTTTAGAGAAGGGGGTCTAACACTTGCTCAGGCTGGTCTCAAACCACTCAGGCAATCCACTCTATCTCGGCCTCCCAAATGCTAGGATTACAGGAGTGACTTATTTTATTTTATTTTATTTTATTTTTTGAGACTGACTCTCACTTTGTTGCCCAGGCTAGAGTGCCATGGACTCAGCCTAGCTCACGGCAACCTCAACCTCTTGGGCTAAAGCTATCCTCCTGCCTCAGCCTCCTGAGTAGCTGGGACTACAGATGGGCCTACAGGCCCACCACAACACCCAGCTTATTTTTCTATTTATAGTAAAGACAGGGTCTCACTCTTTCTCAGGCTGGTCTTAAACTCTGAGCTCAAGCAATCCTCCAGGCTTGGCCTTCCAGAGTGCTAGGATTACAGGCGTGAGCCACTACACTTGGCTTTATTACTGTTTTAGATGCTCTTTTGTATTGCCTGTCTCCCCGGCATGGCACCGAGGACAAGATCCAAATCAACTGTATTTTTTAACTTTTTACCTCTTCTTCCCACTTTTCTTTTCTTTTCTGTCCTCTCTTTCTAGCTTTTCTCCTTTATCTCTTCTTTCTCCTCCTTCAGCCTTAACCCTCATAACAAAAGCTGTACAAATAACGAAACCTTCCCTTCTTCACATAAATCGAAATTTTTTCTCACATCTAAATAGAGATTTCATGACATTTGAAATAGGCTTTTCATTATTACTAATACCATTCAAAAGATGTAACATGCATATTTTTAAAACATATCTTCACACGTAATCAAAGAACTGAAAATGAAACAGATTTTTTTTTTCACATCAGCTTGGCAATGCTTCATGCCGGCAGAGGTCTGGGAAAGAGGACATCCTCATGTGGTTTCTAGAAGGCAATTTGGCAACAAGTACCCAAGGCCTTAAAAATAGCCTACCCTTTGACCCAGAAGAGTATGAAATGCTGACAGCTCCACTTCGTACCATTTGCAAATTGCAGCTGCCTGGAATCTTGAGAACTGAGGAAGTTCTAAGAGCTGAGAAACTAAGGTTGAGAATTCCCCCTTTCAAAGAAAATTACATTTGGGGAGAGGGATGTTACTGGACTTTGTGTAAAGATGATGTGGTCAGCTCCAGTGGGAGCTGTGGGCAAACCCTCCACGGAGCAGTGGGCCAGGCCCTGCGGAAAGAGGGAGAGCCCAAGGCAGGTGTAAGCTTAAGTGACCAGTGGCTACTCTGGTCTCACAAAGCTAGTGACCAGTGGCTACTCTGTGTTAAAGAGTTTTCATGTTGTCCCCTTGTAACAGTTGATAAAAAGGTGTGTCCTGTTCTCAGCCGTGAGACCCAGAAGTCAACTGCAATCTGGCCGGGCCTGGAGTGCTGGGTGGAGAAGGCCAAGGCCCTCCGTGGGATGTTCTTTCTATGTCTGGAGATGGCTAAAGCCCGCTCATGTTTTTTGTGAGTTTCCAGGGCAGGGCTGCTGATACCTCCAAGTCCCTTCTGCCACCAACCTCTGCTTTTACCATGGTGCATCTGGCCACCCTGGCTTGTCTACTTTCCAGGGTCCCACCAAGACCCCCCAGCCTATAAGGTGGCCTAGGCACTTCTGAACTCTGGGGGCTACAGAGAGACAGGGAGATTTCATATCACAAAAACATAAACTTCGGGCTGTTAGTCATCTTCACAGCTGAAATGGCCCATGGCCACCCTGGCCCCGCAGGACCCAGCCTCTCACTGGCAGGCTCTTCTCCCCACAATGCCCTCTTCACCCTTCTCTCTCCCCTCCTCCAGCCTCCCTCAGGGCATTTGAAGCCAGGCTCATGCAGACACCATGCCCTCTGGTGCCACTGGCTACCCAAGGGTTGTCATGTGTTTCCTCAGGTAAGAGGGCCTCTGGTGCCAGCTGTCACAGTGACAATGTTCTCACCCTATGATGTTTGGGGCCACTCTGGGGGTGCAATGGTTGAAGGAGATTGTGTACCTCAAAAGTGCTAGTCCCCAGGTGGCCAGAGGTAAGGGGGGAGAGATGGCTAGCTGACGTGACCAACAGCAGCCAAGGAGGTTTTGTGTGGATCCTGACATATTCCTCAGGGTTTCTGGGGTGGGCACAATACTGCCCCCTCCAAATATGTCCATATACTAATTCCCAGAACCTGTGAATATGTTAAATTATGTGGCAAATTTAACGTATGTAATTTAACACATGGGAATATATTAAATTACATGGTAAATTAAGATTGCCAACGGAATTAAGCAGACCTAACAGTGGAGAGAGATCCTGGCAGGCCCAGTGCAGTCAACTCTCAACTCTCTCTTCTCTCCAAGGTAGAGAATGGGGCAGAGAAGTCAGAGACTGTGAGAAGAGCTCGACCCACTGTTACTGGCTTTACAGAGGAAGGCCATGAGCCAAGGTTCGCAGGCAGAGCAACCCCTGAACTCTGCCAGCACCTTGATTATAGCCCAGAGAGACTCAGGTTGGACTTCCAACCTCCAGAACAGCAAAATGACAAATTTGCATTGTGTTTAGAATAAGTGTTTCAAGACAATGAATATCTGGTAATTTGCTACAACAGCAACAGGAAATTAACACAGCTTCCCCGGGCCCTGTTAGGGGAAGAGTACCTGGTAAAAAGTCTGCAGATTCTGTGTCCCTGGATGGGGTCTCAGCAGATGGCAATGGGACATTAAGGGCAGGATCATCTAGGAAGTAAAGAGGCTGGAAGCATGCGGGACTCAGGCGTGCCCAGCATGGAGCTTCTTACAGACCTTGAATGTGAATAAGTGTGAGTCTGCACACGACCTGGGAGGGAAGGCCGGCAGTCCCCCAAGCCTCCTGCAGCCACCTTCCCCCAGGGGTTCACCGGAGGGTCCTCAGCCTTGGAGGCTCAGAGATGGATGGGCAAGTCTCAGAACCCGCTCACATCAGCCCAGCTCACTCCGGAAACCCCAGCCTCCGAGGCTGCAGGCCCAGTAGCTTCTGCTTAACTGGGCTTGGTCTCACTCAAGCTGAGATACCCAGGAAACCAAATCATAACCAGAAGGCTTCTGAGCAGATTCCGTGACTTGAATGCTTTACAGCCCCTGCTACACGGCCCCATCATCATGCCCACAGCAGCTGCCCTGGCATCAGGTGGACCAGGCCCAGACAGTGTAGAGAGCACCGCCAGTGTCCAAGACAGTCCTTTCTGAGTGTTTCCAGAAAGACAGCCAAGCCCTTGCTCCAGCCTGGGAGCCATTCTGTCTCATAAAGGGAATTTGGCTTAACTCTTCCAGCCCCTTTTCTGTTAGTTGTGGAGCTCAGCTTTCAACCTTGTCTTCTTTCTCTCGTTTCTATGTCATTGGCAGAAGCCTCCAGTAGTTTCTACGTGGTGACAGCATCCCCCAGCTTTAGTTCTTGAAAAAAAATCCCTGGAGACGTGTAGCTTGGGCCAGTGTGCCCCAAACTTGCTCTGGGAGCATGGGTTCTTTGCATCCCAGTGGGCTGCCGTGAGCCACCTGTCTCTTAGCAACGGTAGCCCTGCCAGGGTTGATGACCTGGCACCTCACACCCAGGTTGCACCTACTTTATCAGTTTTGAAGACTTGTTGGCTCTTTTGCCACTTTACTGTCAAAATCTGTCAGCCTCAGATTCTCTGTACCTTCTGGGTTTCGTCATATGTGGCATCCTTCTCAGCTTCCCAAAAGAAAGATGACCATGAAATGCCCTCTCCCACCTCTCACCACATAGTAGCTGTCGGACTGAGGGATTTCACTCCTCTAAGCCTCACTCCACAGCAGTTACCGAGCACCAACCATGTGCCAAGCAGGGACTTAGGAAAGTTGCTCGACATATAGCAGTAAACAAAACAAACAAAAAACATCTCGGACCTCAAATGCTTATATTCTAGTAAGAGAAAACAGGCAATAAAAAAATAACTAACATACAGGCCAGATGATGACAGGTAGCAAGGAGAAACCTAAAGCGGGGAAGGAGGATTGACTGTGACAGGAGCAGAGTTGGAACTTGAAACACAAGAGCCAGAGAAGGCCACTGGGAAGGTGAGCCCACACTTTGGAGGTGACTTACTTTTCTTATGCAAGTCGCTATGAAAGTTTTGAGACAGACTGTGTTATGGTCCATTGTTTCGCTGAAACCTGGTTGATAGAACCCTTTCTGATTCACTTATGTAAGTTTCAACCTGCTCAGCTTATTGGTGTTGCTGGAAGGGCTTCATTTTATTCTGTCATTGCAGATTTTATGTTTCTCAAATTTTGTGTATCTCAAAACTTTCGTAATGACTCACATATTTCTAACATGAGGATGATAGTAATAGTACTTGCCTCATCAAATTGTTGTAAGAATTAATTGAGTTAATACAAACAAAGCACTTAGAATGCTGTCTGGTCCACTGTAAGTACTTGATAAATGTAAGCTATTGTTATGATCATTACTAACAAATACTTTCTTGAAGACATTAGTCTTATTCAAACATCCAGTTTAGTTAATGTTGGGAATTCGAAGCTGGCAAATATGGTGCTCATGCCACTATGCTCTTTCAAAAAATTAACAAACAGCTGGGAACGGTGGCTCACATCTGTAAGCCTAACACTCCGGGAGGCTGAGGCGGGAGGATCACTTGAGCTCAGGAATTTGAGACCAGCCTGAGCAACGGTGAGACCCTGTCTTTACTATAGATAGAAAAATTAGCCAGGTGTTGTGGTGGGTACCTGTAGTCCCAGCTACTTGGGAGCCCGAGGAAGGAGGATCACTTGCACCCAAGAGTTTGAGATTGCTGTGAGCTAGGCTGAGTCCACAGTACTCTAGACTGGGCGACAGAGTAAGACTCTTGTCTCAAAAAACAACAATAACAACAACATAAAGAAAAAACCCCAGAAATCACTAATTAATTACTGCATTCTTTCTCCCCAAGTCTGGGGTGCCCTAGGAATCTTTCTTAAGGTAGTCCCCTAGACAGTCTTCTTCAAACAATTGGAACTGACAGGTGAGTAGAAATTTACATGCTATCCTTTGATGTAATTGCATTAGGGACAGATTCATCTTTTGTATTCCTCCCACTATTTTTACCCCTTCCCTATGTGACAGTAATTCCCTCTGTCATTGAGAGCTGTTACCCCACCTTGTACATCTCTTCTGTGAAATGATACCCTCCAACTACTTAGAATGGCAAAAGATGGAATTCACAATCCCTGACTGAAGTTCTGCAAGGTAATACACACAAGCTTACATGGTTAGTTGTCTAACAATTTTGTGTTACTTCCTTAGTGATCACCCAGTAGAAAGGTCTTGCCTTCCTACTTTCCATATTTCTTTGGTCTGACAACAGAGCTAAGTCACATATGACAGAGGATCGGATGTTCTTAGAAAGATAGCAGCTCTCACTCAGACCCCTTGCTCTCCTATGTAAATGAAATTCCCACAACCTAAACACGGGCTGTTTCTCACTGTACCTTCTCTTTCAGCCTGCTCAGAACAATTTTAGTGTCTAAACTTGGTAGCACATAGTAGTATCACTACTCATAAGCCTATCAAACATCAGCTGAGTGGAATTTTCTTAGAATTGTAAAAAGAAAGCACGTATAATTCAAGTGTAGAAGATGATTGCACTTACTCATGGTAGACCAGATACCTGTAAAGAAGACTTTGTAAGAAAATGCAGCCCTCAAAAATCATGTCAGTGTCTTAACCTAGAGGCTTACTAATTCTCCTTAGGAAGGAGAGAGAGTTGGAGGCCTTCTTCTAGCCTTTATCTGAAAACAGGATTTTATTCCCTTTTTTATTTTTTTTAATATCAAACTTACAGAAAAGTTGAAAAACAATTAGCCAACCACCCACTTACCCCTCAACAATCTTGTCTATATAGTCAACCTTCTTTAGTTGGACCATTTACAGTAAGTTGCAGACTTATGTCTCTTCACCCTTAAATATTTCACCTGCATCTCCTAAAAGGACATTATCTTACATGACCATAATACTATCATCACATCCAAGAAATTCAACATGGTGCAATAATATTATCTAATAGCCAGTCCATATTCAAATCTCAATTATCTTCAAAATGTCTTTTATATCCTTTTAAAAACTGCATTATCTCATACCCAAGTGAGGCTCACACACTGTAATTTTCTAATACCTTTCTATCTAGAGCTGTCTCCCCACCTGTTTTTGTCTTTCATGACATTGACATTTTGAAGAGTCTAATGGACTATTCCTCATTCTCTGTTTGCCTAATTGCTGCCCCATGATGTAATCTAGTTGGGGCACAAATACTACATAAGTGACATTGCATCCCTCCTAGTACCATAGTCACCCCTTATCCGAGGGGGGTGCTTTCCAAGACCCCCTGAAACTGCAGATAGTGTTGAACTTGATTGCTGTCAATTTCTGCCTGTGTCTCCCGTGCACAAATATGATGCCTTTTCCATCTTAACTGAGAACTTATCATGAGCTGCGGCTTTAACTTGGCTGTAACTTTTTTTTTTTTTGGCCGTGGCAGGTCTGAACCCGCCACCTCCAGTATGTGGGGCTGGCGCCCTACTCCTTTGAGCCACAGGCACCACCTGCTGTAACTTTCGCAGTCTGAAGTGCAACAGCAAAACTACCATGAATTTCCTTGTCCTTCTTTACAATTCCATGGATAAATGTATTCTTACTGTAGATCTTAGCAACCTCAGCAAATGATTTTGAACTTTCACTTTCTCACTCCAAAAAAGCACCATACAGCTTCTCTTTGGCAAATCTGAATCGCCAACCTCACTATTCTTGAGCTTTATCAAGAAAGCCATGCTAAGTAAAACAAGGATGACAGTGGCTGTGGCTGTAATACCACTCGAGGAACAGTAACAGCCACCACAACCATCAGCTCCTGCAACAGATGACCGAGATGGCCACTAAGTGACAAATGGGTGAGTGGTGACTCCAGAGTATAAACACTGCACCAAAGGGTGATTCACATCCCAGTCAGGACAGAGCAAGGCAGTGTGAGGTTATCATGCCTCCCAAAACAGCACACGATTTAAAATTGACGAATTATTTATTTCTAGAATTCTTTAATATTTTCAAACTGTGGTTGACCACGGGTAACTGAAACCTCACTTAGCAAAACCAAAAATGGGAGACTACTGTATGTCACATCAGGAGGCAGATGATGTCCGTTTGTCCTATCGTTTGTACATCTAATTTTGATCCTCAAGTTAAGATGATGTCCAACAGATCTTTTCACTATAATTAATACATAATCTGCAAAGTGACAGTTCAATATTGTGTGAATAACCTGTACTCCACAACCTTGCACTCCATGCCTTTAGCATCCTTTGATGATGTGGACTGATTTCGTCGGGTCTTTACAAAGTGGTGACTATTAGTTCTAGCATGTCTTTTTTATTTATTAGCTGGCATTCTCCTATGAAGACAGGCTGAAATCTGGGCTTTTAACTGTCATAAATCACACGTACAGCAATAGGAAATCTTCCTTCGGACACACAATGGTAAGTGCAATCAACCGAGAAAGGAGCACGGCAGTTCCAAGAATGGAACGTATAGGAGACTGAGCGCCAGGCTTGTAAGAGCAGTCACCGGTTCCTGAGGGAGGCTCTGAGAGTGGGACAATCTCCCACGGGCATAGAGATGTTTTGCAGCCCAGAGACAAGCCCTCAAGCAACTGCATGCACTAATGAGATAAGATCATTGTTAGCAAGCAGGTATTATACCTGAATATTTGTGGTGCAGCAGGGTGGGAGTCCAGCCCATGGGGAAAGAGCATGTAGCGACCAGTAAGCACGTGATCCTAGTACATGCCATGGCAGAGGTTACTCGGGGCTTCCCTGCACCTATGGGAAGTCCACCTCTTGCAAACATTGTACTTCTAATCCGTGTCCCGGCTGACTCCTCACAGTTGATGGGGTGTCATAGCGGCACCAACAAGGGCGACGAGGTGACATAGCGTCACTAACAGGAAAGTACCAAATATGTGCTCCCCACTTCTCTTCCTCCTCCTCACCACCCCCCTCTAACTGCTCCATTTATTGAGCACTTTGGTTGCAGCCCTTTTTTAAGGTGCTTCATGTACCTCAGATTGTCTAGTTACTCCCAAACACCCTAGGAGGTAGGTGGTATCGGTCCTCCTTTTTCAGTTGAAACTGAAACACAGAAGCAACTTGCCCAAGGTCATCCAATGAGTAGCAGACCTGGGATTTGAACCAGATGCATTTGACCTCGAAGGTCATGTTCCTGCCCAACTACATTCCTAAACATTGTATTATCCTTTTTGTCTGCATATCACAATCACAGCAATAGTAACTCTTGATTTTTTTGAGTGCTAAAGAACTCTACATCCTTCTCTCCAAATATTAGCAATGCATAGTAAAGAGGCCAGAAGAAATGCACTAAAGTAGTGATTGTAGCTTTATGGGTCATTTTTATTTTTGTCTTTATATTTATTTGTATTTCCAAAGTTGTCTATCATGTATAAACATTGCTTTTGTATTTTATATACATATATATAATATGTATGTATGTATATGTACAGTTTGTATATGTATGTATATGTATAGTTTAGAAAGAGAAAAAGGGGAGGTTATGCAAATTTCTAGATGTCAGATTCAGAAAGGCTCTTTGCGGGGTTGCCTGTGCTTATTAAAGGCAGGATCCCAGGGAACACCCGTGGGTATGTGCCTGGGTGGGTATGTGTTAGCAAGAGACAATTTGACGGTATATATAACTTGTTCTATGGCCACAAACTGGCTTTGTGCAAGGCTCCAGGTGGCTGTCAAGGTCAGAGAAACCTGAGCCTTGGTCCTCAAATTGTTTACAAAATAATATCAAGACAAGGAAACACACAGAAAGCAATTTTTGAGAAGGACAAGATAAGAAATATGCTCAGTGCCAAAGTAAGATTGACCACCAACCTGGAAGGTCAAAAACAGAAATTCCAGGAATTTCTAAAAGGGAAGTCAGAATCACAGATCAGAAAGTGATTACTCTAAGAGTTTTTAATTAGATTCTGATCCTTTGTAACCTGTATCTTATTTTTATTACTCCATAGATGTTCTATAGTCTTCGGCAAAGGAAAAAAAATGCCTTGGAAAGGGAAAAAGAAGAATTAGGACATTGAATCCTAATACAAAACCCTGTATACTTCTGAATGACAAAAAGCCACCCTATCGGGCAGCGCCTGTGGCCCAGTGAGTAGGGCACCGGTCCCATATACCGCAGGCAATGAGTTCAAATCCGGCCCCAGCAAAAAAAAAAAAAAAAGAAGAAGCCACCATATCACAGCTCTGATAGTAAAGAGCTTGGAACTCTTAACTTCCATCTTCACAATAAAAAAAGAGCTATACATGTATGCCATGGAGTACTACTCAGCCATAAAAAATGATGACCTTGTATGTTTTGTAACAACCTGGATGGAATTGAAGACCATTCTCCTAAGTGAAATACGGCAAGAATAGAAAAACACCACATGTACTCGATACCAAATTGGAACTAGCCGGTCAACATGTGCACATATGGAAGCAAAACTTAAAGGAATTCAAGTAGGTGGGAGGGGGAGGAGGGGGTGGGTAAATTCACACCTAACAGGTGCAGCACACACTTTCTGGGTGATGAGCGCACTTATGACTTTGATTTAAAATATACAAAAGCAGGCCAAGTGCAGTGGCTCATGCCTATAATCCTAACACTCGGGGAGGCCGAGGTGGACAGATATGATGAACTCAAGAGTTTAAGACCAGCCTGAGCAAGAGTAAGACACCCGTCTGTACTAAAAATAGAAAAACTAGCCAGGCATTGTGGCGGGCACCTGTATCCCAGCTACTTAGGAGGTTGAGGCAAGAGGCTATGGCACTCTAGCCAGGGTGACAGAATGAGATTCTCAAATAAAATAAAGCAAACTGTGTAACCAAAATGTATGTACCCCTATAATATTCTGAAGTTTAAAAAAAAGAAAAAGAAAAAGCTGAACAAACTGAAAAGTACTATCTCTCATATCCCTCAGAGAACTGATGTCACAGGGCAAAATGCTCACCCTGAAAGTGGAGGAGATAGAGGAATCAAGAGAACCTTGACTTACCTGCCAGAACGGGAGCCATCACAAGAGCCTGCCACTTCTAGGAGCACTATAGCGAGAATTAATGAATTGCTGCAGACTCCCAGCTGTTTAACAGTTAAAAACGCCTGGGCTCCCAGTCTCAGGGAGACCTCACGTTTCCCTGGGGTTTACCTCCAGGAACGCCACCAAGTTCTCACTGACAAGTAGGGAGAAAAGTCCCCATTCCTCAGGCAATGGGAGGGGTAAAGTAACCATTTAAAAACCAGCCCAGGGAAAAAGTAACCATTACAAAAGCCCAGAACATTCTGTCCCCATGAACAAAGGCTTGCTAATGAAGGACACTGCCTTACCAGGCCTTATCTGCCCAGGGAAAGGACGGGGAGACAACCTCTGTCCCTTCTGGCCTTCCAGTCTCCAAGAGGGGAAAAAGGAAAGGCCACAGCCCAGGGACTTAGGCCCCATGGGGTTTAATCACAAGATTATAGAATGCTTCCCCTCCCCGGGACTTTCTGAGATTAGTTTCTGAGGGCTGCCATAATAAAACACCACAAACTGGGCGGCTCAAGCAACAGAACTGATTATCTTACATTTCTGGAACCCCAAACCAAGGTTTGTCCTGGCCCACTCTCTCTCAAGGTAGGAGGGAGGGATCCTTCCCTGCCTCCCAGTTTCTGGTTGGTTCCGGGAAATCTTCAGCATTCCGTAGCTTCTTAGCTCCATCATTGCAGGCCCTGTCCCTACCAGCCATCACATGACTTCTCTAAGGAGAAGAGACAGCATTTGACCTCTATTCTCCTAGCGTTTTCAGCTGATGGGAGAATTAAACTGACAAGGACAGATGAACAAGAAGGAAGTTCTTATGTGATGAAGGAGCCCTCCTAAGAAAATTGTTTTAGTCTGTTTTGTGCTGTTATAACAGAATATCACAAACTGGGTAATTTATAAAGAACAAGTATTTATTTCTCACAGTTCAGAGGCTGGGAAGTCCAAGATCAAGGTGCCAGGTGTTGGTTGTATAATAAGGATTGGGTCTGTGCCTTAAGCACTATGAAGGCCACCCCTCTGGAGGGGATGAATGCTACATCCTCATGTGGCAGAAGATGAACCCCCTCCCATGGGCCTATTACGGTGGCATTAAGTCATTCCAGGGAGTAGAGCCCTTAGGATTCAGATACCTCCCCCGGGTCCCACCTCCCAACACTGTTGCATCAGGAATTGTTTCCAATATATGAATTTGGGGGACAGTTAAGTCTACTGCATTGGCCAAAGAATGGTAAACTGTGAAAATGTGATAAAGCAAAGGGGCTAGGGCTAGGGGGTTAACTGGGTGGAAAAAGGCTGAGGAAGATAAGCGTTAGTTTAACAAAGTTGGATGGATTTTTCTCAGCTGGTTTTGTCCTTGATGATAAGAATGTTCCTTTCCTCCGGGTTTAGGGAGAAAATCTTCCTATATGGGGGTTATCTCCTGCTTCCAGGAAGAAAAAGGGAAGGGCCAGAGCAACCTTCTTGTGCCTGCTATTTAAATGCCTTTAGCACAAAATAATCCATATTTGCCAAAGTGCCCCATTTTGGAGTGACGTGTTCTGAACTCCTCCACATGTGTGTCACCCCTGCGTCTTTGTCTCTGTGAACCCTCTTCTTATAAGAACACCAGTCATTGGATTTAGGGTTCCCCCATCCTGTATTGCCTCATCCTATCTAATTACATCTTCAAAGCTCTGTTTACAAACAAGCTCACATTGTGAGGTTTCTGGTAAACACCCATTTTGAGAGAGATACACTTACCCCCACACCAGCAGGCTCCATTATAATTAAAGTAGATTGCAACAAAGAGAGTTACAAAACACAGCTTCTATTTAAGATGGGGTTCTTAGAAAAACTTAGAAATAACAGAGGAGAGGAAAAAAAACTGAAACTGGAGGAACCTGAAGTTTCTGGCACTTACAGCTACAGTAAACATTAAACATAATCCATCTCCTAGAGTCACATAAAACCCCACACTAGAAGTCTGATTACCTCAGGTCCTATTGTCATACACATCCTATCCAACTCTCAACAAAAAAATCCCAAAGCATTCCAAATGGCAATTCAAAACTGTCAGCCTGAATAATGGAAAGAGGCTCTCTAAAAGGAAAAGATATTCGGGATTAGGGCATTGTAAGTAGGAGTAGACGTACCGCCATAAACTGTGTGCATATTCAGGGAGATAAAAGAAGAAATAGATTTTTATAGGAAAATTTTTATAGGAGAATTGCATGATTGTTTTGAAGTAATTATTCTTAGCTACAAGGATCGATAACAAAGGTGAGAGTAGTCCAAGGTTGAACAGGCAACTGCTGGGCCTTTTCTTCATAGAAGTATTCTTTTGTGTCAAGTTATAATGGTGTTTGTGCAAGGTTGTGGTTTTTGCTGGGTGTTTTGTGATAGTTCTGTTATCAGGCCACTTCCCCCCCAAAACAAATACTACATGATTTCACTTAAGTGATGACCTAGAATGGTCGAATTCATAAAGACAGAAAGTAGTAGAATGATGGTTGCCAGGGGTTGGGAATGGAGAGTTTTTGATTCATGTGTATAGAGTTTCAGTTTTGCAAAATGAAAAGTGTTTTAAAGAACTGCAATATAAAGTGGACCTCAACATGAATTCATCATGGTCACACCACAATAAGAATGCCACTGGGTGGCGCCTGTGGCTCAAAGGAGTAGGGCGCAGGCCCCATATGCCGGAGGTGGTGGGTTCAAACCCAGCCCTGGCCAAAAACTGCAAAAAAAAAAAAAAGAGAGAGAGAAAAAAGTATGCCACTGAATTGTACATTTAAAAATGGTTAAAATGGTAAATTTTATATTATTTGTATTTTACTCTTATAAAAAATATTTTTTAAAGTAAAAGGATAGAGAAAAAGTAATGGGACACAGCACACCATTAAAACTTTAATCAAAGAAAGCTATGGTACCTATATTAATTTCAGACAAAGGAGACTTCAAAACAAGCAAAATTTTAAGGGATAAAGAAGGATATTAGATCCTGATAAACAGATCGATTATCCAAGAAAACAGAGTAATCCTTAACATGTATATATCTAATAACAGTGTCAGAAAATATAAGGCAAAACTTAGTAGAATTTCAAGGAGAATTAGACAAACCCACTATCCAGAAGGCAGAAAATCAGAAAGGATTGAATAGACCTGAACAGCAAAACAGCAAATCAATCAACAGGATCTAATAGACATTTATAGGATACTTCCTCTATCGGCAGCAGAATACACATTCTCTTCATGCTCACATAAAACGTTCACCAAGATAGACCACATTCTGGGCCATATGAGAGATGTGAACAAGTTCAAAAGAACAGAAATCACACAAAGTATGTTCTCAGACCATAATGGAATTACACCAGAATTTTGTAGCTACAAAAAGATAGCAGCAAAATGCGAAAATAGTTGAAGGTTAAACAATATACTTCTAAACAATATGTGGATCAAAGAAGTTTCAAAACAAATTTTAAAATATTTTGGATTAAGTGAAAATGAGAAATTTGTGGAATGCAAAAAAACCATTGCTTAGAGGGAAATTCATAGCATTCAATGAACAAAATAATAAAGAAAATCTAAAATTAATAATCTAAGACTCCACTTAAAGAAAGAAGAGCTATATAAATCCAAAGTAAGCTGAAGAAATGGTAAATGTTAGGGCAAAAAACAATGGAATTGAAAATAGAAAATCAAGTTTTTGTTGTTGTTGTTGCAGTTTGGCCGGGGCTGAGGTTTGATCCTGCCACCCTCAGTATATGGGGCTAGCGCCCTACCCACTGAGCCGCGGGCACCACCTCAGCAAGTGGGGCACTGGCCCCATATACCGAGGGTGGCGGGTTCAAACCCAGCCCCAGCCAAACTGCAAAACAAAAAAATAGCCGGGCCTTGTGGCGTGCGCCTGTAGTCCCAGCTACTCCGGAGGCTGAGGCAAGAGAATCACCTAAGCCCAGGAGTTGGAGGTTGCTGTCAGCTGTGTGACGCCATGGCACTCCACCAAGGGTGATAAAGTGAGACTCTGTCTCTACAAAAACAAAAAAGAAAAAGAAAATAGAAAATCAATAAAGTCCACAGCTTGTTTTTTGAAAAGATCAATAAAATTGATAAACCTCTTGCCAGGTTAATTAAAAAGAGAAGATGCAAATTACTAATGTCAGAAAAGAAGGACGGGCCCCACTGCTCAAGAGGAAGCCGATACCACAGCAGGGTTTATAGCAGAAAGAATTTAATACTGTAGATACCAAGTGAGGAGATGGGAGGAATTTTTAAATCCATTTCCCAAAAATTTGGGAGAAAAGGTTTTTAAAGATAGTTTGGCAGTGGCGGAAGGGACTGTGTTCGTTCATTGATACATTCATTCACCTTGCCCCCCGTGGAAGGGACTGTATTCATTCGTTTCCTGGCCAAGGAACCCATACACCTACATATACCCCGAGACTAAAAGCCTAAAGCGGGAGACAGGGAAAGACCGGGAGAGAAACGGAGAGAGCTTTTCTCTCCCCACTTGAGTTCTCTCTCTCTACCAGGAGCTTTAGTGTTTTCTGTATTCTTTTCTGTAAATAAATTCTGTC
>CAUYRH010118679.1:0-17212 GCA_963574655.1 Perodicticus potto
TGGCCGGGCATTGTGGCGGGCGCCTGTGGTCCCAGCTACTCGGGAGGTGGAGGCAGGAGACTCGCTTGAGCCCAGGAATTGGAGGTTGCTGTGAGCTGTGATGCCATGGCACTCTATCCAGGGTGACAGCTTGAGGCTCTGTCTCAAAAAAAAAAAAAAAAAGAAAAGAAAAAGAAAAAGACTTTTAGGGAACTTACGATAGGTTAATAATACAAATGGGCAGAGTCAATTTATTTGCAGTCCCTATGAGACACATAAAGCCTTATCCCAAGGTACAGAATATATGTCTACCAAATGTCTTTGACTTACCTGATAATGGTGGGTATTTATACATAACTAGTGATTCAGGAAACTTCCATAATGATGTCAGAGTTTGACAAGCAGATCTAGTAGAAGACATATTGTACCAAGGAACATACTATAAATAGAAGCAAATAGTAAAAATAATAGGTAATATTTACAAACACTTCCATGGGCAAAACAGCAGACTGAGCCCTTCACTCAAACGTGTTTGTCTTATGTTGTCTTATGTAATTTTCATAAAATCTCATGATACATTCATTATTATAATAACTCCCGCTTTTTGTTTTTGTTGCTGTTTTTGATTTTGCTTTCCCCTCTTAATAAGAAAAGTAAGGCTAAATGAGAGTAACTGTCTTGCAAAGGTCAAGAAGCC
Organism: Perodicticus potto; assembly: GCA_963574655.1. Taxonomy (NCBI): domain Eukaryota; kingdom Metazoa; phylum Chordata; class Mammalia; order Primates; family Lorisidae; genus Perodicticus; species Perodicticus potto. The sequence continues at coordinate 677 of CAUYRH010118679.1, forward strand.
TGTAAAATGTGCATTTAAAATTAGAAAAGACCATCATGTCCATGGTCCGTAAAGACTTTGCTATTGTGCTATCTGATGATTGGATTGAAATTCCAGCTCTGTGCGTATCTAGTTTCATGACTCTGACAAAGTCACATAATACTTTAAATTTCTGTTTCCTCATTTGTGTTGTAATAAACAATCTAATATTCCTTTGCCTTTAATTTTCTAGAAAGTTTTCCTAAAGGATTCTCAATTAGGAGCATAAAAATATCCATGTAACATTAGAAAACACAGATGGCATTTTGGTTAGAGTCCCAGATTATGCATTAACATTCACCATTAGATTTTATATTAGGCTACACTTCTTGATGGTACAAATCTAGTAACTGCTTAAACTCAATCTTTTTCATTATTATAAATGTAATTCTCTCTCATTTTAACAGGATACTCTACTTACTGCTCTGACAAAATAATTTGTGTTACCATTACAAATAATTAGCTATTTGAGTTACAGTGGCTAAGTTTTCACTCAAAATATTTAGGGTTTCCAACATATTTCTAAATAATACATAATTTATATGGTATTCAATGAAAACAAGATTTCATAAAATGGGACATCAGTGCTAAAAAATCTTGTACTGCCATATACAATATAAAATGTAATTTATTGCATGACACACCAAAGCACTAGATTCTTGACTCAGAAAATAATAATGCCAAACAATTATTAAAGCAGGAGAGGAATTTGTTCTTTAAAAGGATCATGCTTAAAAACCAAACTTATGCACCCCCTACATTTCTTAGCCAATTCTAGTGTTGAATTGGTTCTAAAACATATATAATGAATCAAAAATGTAGTAAAAATATAATAATATAATAGATCTGTTATAATTTATATTAAATAATATTATATGCTAATATTCTAAGGTAGTATATTAGTTGTTACAAATATATGTATGTATATATATTTTTCATTCTTCTTTGATCTTTACTAAACATTCTAAGAAATCAGTGAAGTTCATATTACATTTAGCTCTCAAAATTATAATAGAAAGAACATAAACTTTAGTTGTATTTATTCACACTGTGATTCTCCAGAAATTGCCATAATATTATGTGTGAAGGAATAAATGCCTTTCCTCTCGATAGCATGAAATTCATGATTTGGGGATATAAATTACCAGCTTGGCACCTAGTAGGTTATAAAACAGACTCATGAAGACCAATGGCTATACAAATTATGCGATGTAAATGTCCTTCAAACAATGATGTACTTAGAAGAATAAATTCTGCTTACCTTTGTTGAAAATCTCTATAAATTGTTTATAGAATATCAGGGCTACATATTCAGGTGAAATGCTTGTGTCAAGCAGAATATATGTGAGTGCAACAGAGCTTAGGTACTATTGAAGTTCTCCATTTCCTACTTATTATGCTGAATTATATGATTTTGCCTGCAAATAAATCATTTAGTGAGTGCCAATAGATAGGTAATAGGTACTGTTTAGACAAATTTTTTTGAAAGATGTGATTATTCCAAACTGATTTGAGTAAATAGGAAGGCATTAAACTTCTTACTTTATTTTATTGCGCTATGATTATTAGAATCATTCCCACAGAAATAAAAGTAAATATAATGTACAGCCAGCCACATTGGTATAAAACTATGTCCAAGTTAACCTAATATATGGATTTTAAGTACAAAAATACGTTATTAATGAATATAAGTGTTTATAATAAAATAACTCTAAGTTCTAAGAATCATAATTTTGGTCTCATTTAATTATATAGTAGAAAAAAATTTAAGGCAAATATAATTTCTAATTTTCAATTTTTTCTGGTTTAGATAAAATTGTTTGAAATTATTTATGAGTTTGCTTAATATTTAAAGTCAAATTCTGTGTATTTGATATAGCCCTCAATTCCAAAATGCTAACTTTATTAGCAATAGACCACATGAAAAATTATACTTGTGGTTTAATAGTGCTCCAAAATTGTGATTCCCTTTTGATAGATTTAGTGGATTTACAATGATTAAATGACAATTTATTGTCAGGCAAACTATTATGCTTCGTATGTTAGTCAAAACTATACATATCCCCATTAAATACATATGGAAGCAGGGATGCATGCAGAGTGAACCTCTTCAAACAAGCAATTCCATCCACAACAGGATTAAGAATATAAATGGAGAGCAATAAAGTTGAGGATAAAACAGAAAGAATAGGTAGCAAATCAAGAATGCTAAATCTTAAGCAGCAACTTAGAATAAGGAAAGGATTCTAAAAGTTTCTAGGGAGAGAAATAAGAAATAAAATAGTTCCCTTAGAAAGAAACTAGAAGCAGAATATGACACCAGAAGTCTAATACCTGTGATGACTACTAATTGACAAAGAAAAAGACCTTCACATTATGAGGGCAATTATGAAATATTCTTTCTCATCACTATATTGTGAATCTTCTCAGTCACATGATATTTTTGACACAGCTGTGTGCTTTCAAGGTCAATTTCATTTATTGAAAAACATTCTTATAGTCAGGTTTTTAAGAATGTAAATATAATTAAGTATCAAAGATAACATCATATTGTTATCAGAATTTGTTTCTTTAGTAGGTCCTTGGTCTCAGGGATTCAAAGAATGAATCCATGGGCCACAGATCAGTGGTAAGACAGGATTTACTAGACAGAAAGATACAGAAGGAGTGAAAAAGCACCAGAGCATCTGGCAAAGGGAAAGACCCAAGTCAGAAGTCTCTGCATGAGTCCTCTGTTTATACTTAATCTTGAGAATTACATTTTGCCAGGACTTGTAGGTAGAAAAACACCTATTCAAACGAATGAGCATATTAAGAAATGAAAGAATGCAGTCTCTTCTGCTTTGGGCAAGGTTAATAAGTATATCAACCAATGGATGAGTTCAGTCCCTCTAGCTCTGGGCAAAATGTCAGAGTGTGAATGGGGGAACCCTGTATCAACATAATTATAATCTAAAGTCAAAATTCATCAGTCTCTCCTCCAGTTTAAAATACTCCCTACTTTCTTAAATTCTTGTTTGACCTTCATCTTCACCCCTAACTCAAGTCTGATCTAGGCCCTGAAATTTTTAGGAAGAGATGTTGGCATAGTATCTATCTTATTTTTTTTCCAGCTTCTTCCCCACTCACAAGGTACTATTTCAATTCTCCTGCAGGATCATGGGGAATAGTGATGAGGAGAAAGGGAAAAAACTTTGTGTGACTGGTGCCACTAAGATTGTGAATCAAGGTTCCTGGCAACACAGCCTTCAGCTAACTACTGAAATCCCCACCCCATGCATCCAAACAGCCTCCCTAATGGAAAGGAAATAAGTCTTTCCAAATTCTTTTGGCAGGCACATCTCTTTGAGAAAATTTCTCAAAGTACCCATTGAATGACATTCAGTTTTGGTGCTCATGTTACTCATGTTGGAAAAAAAGTCTGCACCTTTGCATAACTAGAAATTGAAAATGCAGGTTGCATCCACCTCAGATCTCCTCATTTCTTTCATTAAACCACCCATTTCCTGTTTTTCACCTTTTTGAATTCTAATGTCAGGCACTAAACTCAGAGTTCTCCTTTGCACTGCCAATGGCATAGGAAGAATGCTCACCCTCCCCTAGATGAAAGTTAAGGCAGTGATGGGTGCATGGGAAGTCTTCAGAGCAGAATTTTCAAAGAAATCCTCACTAATTATTTGTATTTAATCTTTTTCCATAGTCATATATTTAAGATGAAATCCGGTAATAGACTATAAGGGTTCCCAAATCTGTTTTGATCTACTGTTCCTAATAAATAGAAAAGACAGCTCAGCGTCCATAGCTCAGTGAGTAGGATGACAGCCATACACTTTGAAGGTGGCAGGTTTGAGGCTGGCCCAGGCCTGTTAAACAACAATGACATCAACAGCAATCAAAAAATAGCCAGGCATTGTGGCGGGCGCCTGTAGTCCCAGCTGAGGCCTGGGAGGCTGAGGCAAGAGAATCGCCTAAGCCTAAGAGTTGGAGGTTGCTATGAGCTGTAATGTCATGACACTCTACCTGGGGTGATAAAGTGTGACTCTGTCTCTAAAAAAAATAAAAATAAAAATAAATAAATAGCCAAGATGATATAATACACCATTCTTTAGGGCTTGTGGTCTTCATTTTGGGGACTTAGCTAATATACCTATGTGGTACAAGTCAAATTCAGGGATTTAATTAATAAATTAGTGTTGGTTAATTTACAGGTGGACACTTTATTTTATGTTGCTTTATTATATATTGATTCAACTTTATTAAATACTAGTTTGTCTCAGTTATCAATTGGTTCACTATTATTGAAGTCTTATTTGGCAATTTGTATAAAAACATAGCATGAGGAAAATAATGAACACATTGATATTTTGAAGAAAAATTATTGTACCTAAAATCATTTAACTTACCCATGAACTATAGTACTGTGTCATTAATACTTATTATCTAATTAGTTATATTAAAAATAATGACCTGATGATACTAGATCAATTTCTATCTTACCTTTAAAAATTAATGAATGTGAGTACTGTAACAAAAGTAACCATTTTAAAATAGTTCATCAAATGGATACATTAGACTGTCCTGTCCTAAATTCATAGCAACCTTTGATATCCACACTATGCAAGAGATTCTCAACCAGGAACTCTGCAGATGGCCGTGAAGTTTTTGTAAACTTCAAAAAAGTTATTATTCACATAGGTTATAATCTGAAGGGGGTTCCCTAGATTTGTGCAACGTGGCAGCAAATAACATTTCTGAAAATTTTCTAGTCATAACCCACAATGGAAATCTCTAAGGGAATTCTCACCAAAGATGTAGAAGCTCCAGTGTGGGTAGAAATATGACGAAGGCAGACATTCCAGAGGACTTCCTCAGGAATGGCCCTGGCCTTGGCCCCTACCCCTACCCCAGCAGGCCTGCACTGATGTGGGGGATCTGGACATTCGTCTACATAGACAGAAAACTAGTTTGGGTACACTTGAGTAATGTTCAGCAGCTTAATGGAAACAGGATAACAGCAGAGTTAGAAGAGGATAAAAAATTACCCTAAGCAGTGACAATCTAGTCTGAAGGCTGTAACTTTAACTGTTCCTCTATCAACTCTGTTTACTACCTACTTAGTCCTGCCCTTGAGAATTGTTCTATGATTTAGTACCTCCACTCTATGACATTTTTCATAATAAAAAGACCCACCTGCTTGACTGCGTCGTGAGACTATTAACTGTTTATTTCTTCATTCTGTAAACACATACCCTAAAATTTTAATAAAACCTCTTGAGAATTCAGTTCAGGGTGGCACCTATCTGCCTCTATAGAGGCTGACACCATGTGGTGTTTGTCTCTCCAGGTTTCAGCAGAGCTTTTCATAGAAACTCTGACCTGTTGATTTCTCAGTGCAGTGTCTCTCTCAGCCTTGGACCCTAATCGGGTGGTCTGGAAAGTCCCCTGTTGAGGAATGTTTAGTCTACTGTAGCACAATACCCCTACTTGATTTAAGTGTGATGCTTTTCTATAAATCCTAAAGTAAATGCAGCTAAATTCTATGAATCTCCAATTTCTAGACCAGGTGTGATGGCTGATGCCTGTTATCCCAACACCTTGGGAGGCCCAGGTGGGTAGACTGCCTGAGCTCAGGAGTTTGAGACTAGCCTGAGCCAGAGTTAGATCCTGGCATTGTGGGGGTGCCTAAAATCCCAGCTACTTGGGAGGCTGAAGCAGGAGAATTGCTTGAGCCCAAGAGTGTGAGGTTGCTGTGAGCTATGATGCAACAGAACTCTACCAGGGACAACAAAGTGAGACTATATCTACAAAAAATAAAAATAAAAAAGAAAAAGAATGTCCAATTCTTTTGTTGGAAGCCTTAAATTTAAGAGTTAAGTTGTACCATTTCAGGGGGAAATGAGAGTAACATATCTATAGCAGCTATGTTAATTTTTAAAAGTTTTATTCTGGTCCCTATTTATGAATGAGGCATAAATAAATAAATAAATTCCAGAAGGACAGTAGTTCTACTATACCTGGTTCTTAGTGGCCAGAGATTAATGATTTCAGCCCTTTTCTCCAAGTAATTTTTCCTTCTTTTTTTTTTTGAGACAGAGCCTCAAGTTGTCACCCTGGATAGAGTACTGTGGCATCACAGCTCACAGCAACCTCCAATTCCTGGGCTCAAGCGAGTCTCCTGCCTCCACTTCCCAAGTAGCTGGGACTACAGGCACCCACCACAGTGCCCGGCCACTTTGTTTTGGTTGCAGCCGTCATTGTTGTTTGGCGGGGCCCAGGCTGGATTCAAACCCGCCAGCTCAGGTGTAGGTGGCTGGCGCCTTAGCCCATTGAGCCACAGGCGCCGAGCCTAATTTTTCCTTCTTTCTGCAATATGCAATTTCTTTTATCCTTCAAGAAATTCCAAAAATGAGAAAAAAATGACCCCAAACTTCTTTACTATAGGAATGGAAGTTAAGTTGCAAAAACCTAACACAAAATAAAAATGGAGTTGCTGCACGTGGATGGTTAAAGGTAGTGTCCTGAGGCTGCAGCTGCGGCTTTTCCCTGCAAGGTGCTGCGTGCTATGAAGCTGGCTCTGTGCTGCCTTATTGCCCACCAGGCCTCACTACAGAGTTTTCCAGGATGCAGAGGAAGTGGGCAGGTGGTGGCGAGATTTGCTTTTAATTAAGGTGTAAACAAGACAGAATTATTGATCTTATGGTGCCAATTTAGCAGCATCTAAGTTGGAGTGTTATGCTCAGTGTCTAGTCTGTGATTCAAAAAGCCCCATTTTGTTCATGTGAGGAGAATAATGATTAAGAAGGCGGCAGACTGTCTATGTTCAGATTTCGACTTACACCATTATTGATGTATATAAAAAAGGTGAGTATTCAGCCTCTCTAGGTCTCAGATTTCTCATCTGTAAGGTGCCAATGAGAAGATCTATATTAACAATACTGGCATTAGTTGATCATTTACTCTGCACAGGTCCATCATAAGAACTTTACGTTTATCTCATAAATAGCAATATTGCATAGATGCTATATTCTCTATAGTTTCAGAGGATACTCATAATTTATTATTCTCCCAAACCCCCCAATACTAAAATATGGAATCAGAATTTATTTTCAACCATGAACAAATATAGCATGACTCCATTTCTTAATTTACAGTGTATGAACCTAGGTTGACAACACAGTAGAGCAGAGATGTAGTTAGAATACAGAATTTCCATGAACTTGGATATAAAAACATATATATTTTATTTCACACATCTCTACCTGAAAATTAGCATTTGCTATTATAGATGCCAGTAACAAGACTCAGTAGTGTTATCTGAACCTATGAAATGGTGACTGATGGAAACTACAGAAATGTCAAAACATAATTTATATTTAGCACTATCTCAAAATTACAATAGCTACTAAACCCATCACTCAATCTTATTACTTAACATGTTAACAAATAAGGCCATATGTTCTTATATAAAGGAATTTATTTGGTATTTAAATAACTTGATACTAATATAATTGCTTTTGTCTTTGTAATACATCTTTATTCATGTGCTATAATACATTATATTAATAAGGTACACATTTGTCTCACAGACTGCCAAATTAGTCCAAAGTACAAGAAAAGGTTAGGATCTCTGCTGTAGTAATACCATTGTAGTTTACACCATATACAAATGCCAGACATCTCAGAAATCTTACATGCTGGCATCACTGAGTCTTCTGCTTTATCATAATTTTTATAACATGCTTAATAGTACACTCAATAGAAATTGTACTTACACACAATGACACACGCATGCATATGTTAGACAAGCACATACAAAGTCTGACAACTAAGTTTGCAAAAACTCATTCTAGAAAACATGCTTTGGGTTTAGCACAAATTTGGCTGAAGCACACGAATTTGGGAGGGACAAAAGTCAGCATATAGCACCAACCAAAAACATCTAGGATATGTGCCAATTAGTGGTTGCCCATCATTTATTAATTTTTGCTCAGAGGGGTGACATTTACTGCCCACACTTCCAGAGAAAGTTTCTGCAGAGGAAACGGCATTGAGGGAACAAAAATTTCACCTTTTATAGAGATAATGAAGGGTAAAATATCAGAATGAGGTAGAGCTTTGAGGAGATCGTACACATCCACAATTGAAATGAGAGATGGGCTGATGAGATATGTCAGAAGGCACAAAAAAGACACTATTACCATTGTAATGTGGATTCCACATCTTTGGAGAGGTAACAGTTGTTTTAAATAGTTGTGGGCCTCATAGATGGAAGATCTTCACAAATTAAACATGGCTTTATCTAGTGTCTCTGCATATTGGTTTTGACAGAATTTTTGAGAGACTTCAAAACAAGTTAGCAGGGAATTGCTATTGTCAGAAGATAAAAATTCATCGTTTCGGTCAGTGTGTCTTTAGCTAATTTGGATTAGAAATAGCCATTCACCTTTCCAGAGATTTCAAATTCGTACATGGAAAGCCGGGAAAGTGAACCCGCAGTAGCTGCTCTGAGATGAAACATTAACCAGTTATCCCTCAGTTAAAATTGTGTAGAGATTTTTTCCTAATTATTATATTTTATATTGTTTATTCAGAAATAAGTCATTAGTTATGTGTGGCTTGCACAACATTACCAGGTGTATTAATCTTTGGTTTACAATTGTTAAAATAGACATTTTAGATGGCAGATCACAACTTCTCCTTAATAGCTTTTATTGTCTTTTTGTTTTGTTTTATTTTTGAAAGGGAAGGTGAAGTGCAAATTTTGAAGGGATTTAAACTCAGTTAGATCATACCATCCCTCTCTATGGCTCGTTCCATTCTCCACCATTATTTTCGTTTCATAAACTCAGATGTAGATGTGTAGTGAAGTTTTTAAAAACACAAAACTTATTAGGAAAGCCTTATTTTATAAGGGGGGGCATTTTATTTTGGGACCAATTAATATTTAATGCATTTCCTAAGCTTTTAAAGAAGTCTTGCATTTGTATATTCTGAACCTGGATGTTAGATATCTAAAAAGACTCATGGAGAAACAGTTATAAAATTAAATAAGGTCAAGAAAATAAAGGAGCTAAAATAATACACACACAAAGGGTTTTGACTGTTCAACTTGAAAAAGAAGCTGGAGAAAAGAAGAAAGAGAGAAAGATCTGTGTGGTCAGGCTAAACAGAAAGTAAAACAGAAGTATTAACAAATGTACATACTCTTCTAATGATTAGATTAACATGGAGCAGAAAGGATTATTTTTGCTATTACAGGAACACAACTGCTCAGTAGGTACCAAAGCAGATTCATAAATATCAACTTCTCATTCATTAAAATTTGAACATGGAATCGCAACAATTCAGTCATATTTTCAGGTTTCACATCTAATTATAGATCTTTTGGTATTTCCACCACATATTTCTTCCACTGAAGTCCTGAAAGCTTCCTTCCTCCTGAAGTCCTTGAGAATTGGAATCAATTTCTCTCCTCCCATGATTCAGAAATGTTTATAATAGCATCTGGAATCATGAATCTTTTCAAGAAGGTTTCAAATTTACTATGCCCTGATTCATCAGAAGAATCAATACCTATGGAAACTCTGACCCTAAGAAAGATATTTCTTGAAAATGTTTGAAATTTAAAAATGCTCCTTGATTCAGGGTTGAAGGACCAATGTTGTGCTGGCAGGCATGACAGAAACATTACTCTCCTCTCTCTCTCTCTTGCTTAACCAGGTACATTATTATCACTCAATATTTTGAAAGGAATCATTTTATTTTTGAACAATAGTTGTCATCAGTAGGGTTAAGATATTCAGTTAACCAGACTATAAACAGATGTGTTGTCATCAAGGTTTTCTTGTCCTCTTTACAGAGCATAGAGCAGATTTAGCACAATTCTTAAGGGTTCTGTGATTTTTAGAATGGTAAATGAGCATTGGCTTCAACTTAATGTTGCCAACTGCATTAGCCCCTAAGAAGAGAGCCAGCCTTTCCTTTGAAGCTATGTATATATGTACACATATGTATTTACTCATTTTCAATAGATTTATGGGGTATGAGTGTTTTTTGCAATATAGTTGAATTTTGTAAGGCTGAAGTCAGGACTTTCAGCGTACCTTAATAACTAGAATAGTGTACATTGTACTTAATACTTAATCTTTTGTCTCTCGCCTCCATTTTCCCTTCTCTCTCCTTAGTTTCCAATGTCTATTATACCACTTTGTGACTATATGTATTCTTTCCTTAGCTTCCACTTATACATGAGAATGTGTGGTATTTGCTTTTCCATTCCTGAGATACTTCACTTAGGATGATGGTCTCTAGATCCATTCGAGTTGTGCCAAAACATACTACGGCTGGGCAGTACTCCATGGTATGTATATCTCCATGCTGTACATGTATATACATACTTCATTTTCTTTATTATTTTGTCAGTTGATGGGCACTAAGTTTGATTCTATATCTTTGTAATTGTGAATTGTACTGTGACAAACATTTGGGTGCAGGTGTAGTTTTGATACAACTACTTCTTTTCCTCTGGGTAGATACCCAGCAGTGGGATTGCTGGATCTCATGGTAGGTCTATATTTAGCTCTTTGAGGAATGTTCATACTGTTTCCATATTGGCTGTACTAGTTTACATTCTTACCAACGATGCATAAGCATTCCATTTTCAGTCCATTTATGCTAATATCTAGTGTTTTCACTTTTTAATAATAGCCATCTATAAGGACAACGTGGTATCTGATTGTAGTTTTAATTTACATTTCTTGATAATTAGTGATGTTGAATTTTTTTTTCATGATCCCTGGACATGTGTCTATCTTTTCTTGAGAAAATCTATTAATGCCTTATGTCCACTTTTTGATGGGGTTATTTGTTTTTTTCTTGATGACTTATTTTACTTTGTGTCCTCTGTCAGGTACATAGTTTGCAAATATTGTCTCCCATTCTGTAGGTTGTCTATTTACTCTGGTGATAATTCATTTTGCTATGAAGAAACTTTTAGTTTAATTGTCACATTTATTTATTTTTATTTTCTTCTAGAATTTTTATGGTTTTAGGTCTTAATATTTAATACACATTGACTTCATTTTTGTATATGCTGAGAGATAGGTATCTAGTTTCAATCTTTTGCTTGTCACTATACATTTATCTCAACACTATTTATTGAATAGGGTATCCTTTTCTCAGTGAATATCTTTTTACCTGCTTTTTTCAAAAATCAGTTTGTTGTAGCAATTTTTTTTTCTGGATTCTCTATTTTCCATTGGTCATGTGTCTACATTTACATATACCAATGAAAAATACCATTGGAACCAATGGAAAATAAAGAATCCAGAAAAAAAAAACGGTAAAATAATAGTGGTAAAATAACCAAAACAGCATAGTAATATGCTGGATTCTCTGTGTCTTGTTCATGTGTCTACATTTATAAAATTAGACATCTACAAGGACAATGTGGTATCTGATTGTAGTTTTAATTTACGTTTCTTGATTACTAGTGATGTTGAATTTTTTTTTCATGATCCCTGGACATGTGTCTATCTTTCCTTGAGAAAAGGCAAAATAACCAAAACAGCACAGTAATATATGCTGGATTCTTTGTGTCTTTTTCATGTGCCTACATTATAAATTATAATAACGTAGACACATGAAGTAATTTATAATTTAGACACAAGAACCAGACACAGACAATCCAGCATATTACTATGCTGCTGTTTTGGTTATCTTACCTTTTTTTTTTTTTCTGGATTCTCTATTTTCCATTGGTTCATGTGTCTACGTATATAAATGTAGATACATGAACAAGAACATGTGGATCTTTCTGGATATGATATTTTATTATTGGCAAACAATCAATAGGGTTTTCTCAAACAGTCCTTCTGGTTTTCTAGATATTAGATTTTCTCAGTGGCAAACAGGGATAGTTTGACCTCTTCCTTCTTCTCTTCTGATTATTTCTTTCACTTTCTGGATTGAATGTTCTGTACTGTGTTGAATAGATGTGGTGACAGAATCCTTGTCTTGTTCTGATTCTTAGAGGTAATGATTTAATCTTTTTCCCATTCAGTATGATATTGACTGCATTTTGTCAAATATGACTTTCATCATTTTGAAGTACAATCCTTCTATGCCTCATTTGTTGAAGGTTTTGATTGTGAAGGATGCTGGATTTTATAGAATGCTTTTTCTCAGTATATTGAGATGATCATATAGTTTTTGTTTTTAATTCTGTTTGTGTAGTGAATCACATTTTTTTATTTTCATATGTTGAACCATCCATGATCTCTTGGCCGATCATGGTGAATTATATTTTTGATGTGCTGTTGGATTCAGTTGGAGTCTAGTATTTTATTGAGAATTTTTGTATCTGTGTTCATGAGGAATATTGGTCTATAGTTTTCTTTTGTATTATGCCCTTCTCTGATTTTTTTTTTCCGTCTCAGATTTCATGTCATGGTGATCCTGGCTTCACTGGATGAATTGAGAGGATTTTTTTCCTCCTTATGAATGTCATGGAAGAGTGTCAAAAGGATAGATGCCAGTTCTTCATAGGTATGTTGTAATTTGGCTGTTAATCTGTCTGCTGTTGAGCTTTTTTGTGTTAGGAGACTTTATTTCTGTTTCAATTTCTACTCATTATTGGTCTGTTCAAGATTTCTTTTTCTTCCTGATTCAAGCTTGAGAGGTTCTGTGTTTCCAAAAATGTATCCATTTCCTCTAGATTTTCTAGTTTGTGTATACAGAAGTTTTCATAGAAGCCATGGATGGTATTCTGTATTTCTGTGATAATATTTACAATGTCTCTTTAATCATTCCTGATTGAACTTATTTGAATTCTTTATCCTCTATTCCTGGTTAATCAAGCCAGTAGTCTACCTTTTATTTATCTTTTCAAATAATTGACTTTGGTATAATTGATTCTTTGAATATTTTTGTTTCCATTTTTATTCATTCTGCTCTAATCTTTGTTATTTCTTCTTGCAGGCTGTGGGTTTCATTTGTTCTTGTATCTGTAGTTAATTAGATGTGAAGTTAAGTTGTTAATTTTTGATCTGTCTTTTTGATGCAGGCGTTTATTACTATGAACTTTTCTCTGACCACACTGCTTTACCTTCCTCCAGAGATTTGGGCAGCTTGTGTTGATCTTGCCTTTTAATTCAATTCTTTTATTTCATTATTATTTCATCATTGGCCCAAGGATTATTCAGCAGTGGGTTATTTAATTTCTATGTGATTGTTTAGTTTTGAGAATATTTTTTGAGATTGATTTCTAGGTTACCTCTCTGTGGCATGAGATGGTATATGATAGGATTTGAAAATTTGGTGAGACTTTTTATGTGGCCTACCATAAGTTCTGTATTAGAAAATGTTTCATGTTATTATGAGAAAATATACATTCCATAGTTTGGGGGTAAAATGTTCCATAAGTGTTTGTTAGGTCCATGCATTTTAGAGTTCTATTTATTTCCCATGTTACTTTCTTGATATTCTGCCTTGATGATTGTCTAGTTCTGTCAGTGGAGTGTTAAAGTCTCTAGGTATTAAGATGTCTCTATTTATTTCTTACCTTAAGTCTAGTGGCATTTTTAAAAATAAATTCAGGAATTCCTGTGTTAGACGAACCTATAATTAGGATTTTTATATCTTCTTTTAGAATAGATCCCTTTATTATATCTTTTTTAAAACTATTATTGACTTAAAGACTATTTTATCTAAGAGTAGCTACTCTTGCTTATTTTTGTTTTTCTGTTTGCATGGAATACTTTCCCCATTCTTTTACCCCAAGTCTTAGAGAATCTTTTTTAGAGAAATTGGTTTCTTGGAGATAACACATATTCAGGGCTTTTAAAAATTCATTCTTCTAATTTAAATATTTTAAGTGGGCCATATAGTAGTATACATTCAACATTAATATTGTTATGTGATATATTGTGCCAGCCATCAAATTAAAAGTTAAGTAGCTGGTTTTTCTCCTTGTCTTACTATATCATTAAAGCTATAAGTTTTATCTTTCATTGGTTTTTTACACTGGTGTCAATTGTTCTGTTCAATGTATAGTACACAGAATTCTCCTTGCAGAACAGGTAGGCAGCTTAGGGAGCTTTTACCCTCCCTTACAGGAGGAGGAAACTTTTGTCCTTATGGCACAAAAAGTGCATACTGCTGCTTTATTTATTGAAAGGGAGTGAGCCCCAAGCTTTGTGGAAGCCTGGGTGTAATAGGTGCTCTGTCAGAGGTGAAGCAGCCACTCTCAGAAGATCTGGCTTAATGGTCCCCAGTGGAAGCAATTTTTCAGCTGCAGCCATCTCTGTGACAGTGGGTGAAGGAGAGGGTAGTAAGTGGTACCCTAAATGGTGGTGAGTATTTCCACTGTGAGAGATGTAGATTTCTTTGGGTAACAAGCCAAGGGTTCTTGGATGCAGAAGAGTATCTGTTCTACTTTTCTCTCTCCTTAAAAGCTCTGTTGCACTTCCCAGTCCTCTTCAGGCAGCCCATGAGTGGACACTCCAGCAACATTGCTACTCTCCAGTCCCTCCCCATTTCTTTGAGGTTGTTACAGTCCAACATGGTGCTAGGAAATGTTTGTGTGAGATCCAGCGACAAGAAGACTGAGCAGCTGTGACTTTCCTGGCTAAGTAGAAGCATCAGTGTGTGCACAAGCAGTGTGGTGGTTGCCGTCTCAGTTCAGATCTGTGGTGAGGAGAAACCTTGCATGGGACTGTAGCCCAGTGCTCTGCCCAGAAGTCTCAGTGTGCAGAAGCAGAAGTGCCTGGGTTCATCAAGGTAGAAGGGTTTTCTGACAAATCAGGAGCTGGCAGACCACCACAGGTGCAAGGGCAGAAAAACTAATCACTCCCATGTACCATTTCCATTGGACACTAGTTCAGCAATTTTGTTTCCTTTTTAGTTCTGTTCCACTACTTATTCCCATGAGATCTCCAGTAAAGGAAGGTTCTGGCTCTTATCTCTCAGTATTTCACCTGACCTATGCTTTGTTACTCAAAATTTGTTCCTCTGTATGGGATGATCTGGAAACATGTCTAGTTGGACATCTTGCCCACTGTCTCTAAAGCCAGGCATTAGGTTTTCTTCTCTAGCTGTGGAAATTATAGCTGATATCAATGACATCTTCTTTCCACATAGGCTGTTTCATCACTGTTGGAAATCTTTTTTTTTCTTTTATACTTTATGGTATAGCCACCTTCATCAATGATCTTAGCTAGATCTTCTGGATGACTTGCTGTAGCTTCTGTATCAGAATTTGGTGCTTCTTCTTGTGCTATCATGGGAATAGTGCTTCTCTAAACCTCCAAAGCCAACCTGTACTAGCTTTAGACTTGTTTTCTGCAGCTTCCTCACCTCCCTCAGCCTTTGTGGAAGTGAAGAGCATTAGAGACTTGCTCTGTGTTACGCTCTGGGTTGAGGGACTGTTGTGGCTGATTTGATGTATCAAGACCACTCAAACTTTCTCCAAATGAGCAGTAGGGTGTTTTTTCTTTTGTTTCTGTGTTTGTTTGTTTGTTTTTAAATCATTCATATGTTAGTGAGAATAGCATTTATGATTTCCTTCAAGTCTGTTTCTTTGTTATTCAATACTTGACTAACTGTTTGGCTCAAGAAGCTTAGTTTTTCATCTATCTTTGCTTTTGATTTGCCTTTCTCAATAAGCTTAATTATTTCCAGCTTTTAAATTAAAATAAGAGATGTGCAAAATTTCCTTTCACTTGAACACTTAGAGGCCATTTAGGGTTATTAGTTGTCCTAAGGTCAATATTGTCATGTTTCAGAGAATAGACAGGCCTGAGGTGAGGCCTCAAGAGAGAGACAGGTAGTGGCAGGTAGGTGGAGCAGTCAGAATACACATTTGCTGATTAAGATTATCTACTTATAAAAGCAAAGTGTATGATGCTCTAAAATAATTAAAATTATGATCAAAGCCAAGTTTGGAACACATAACAAATCAGCCTTTGGCCAGCTGCTTTCAGGAAATCAGTTAATTCACATTATAAACAAAATATTGGTTATAAAATAATGATCGAAAGATTATCTTTCCTGAGCAATAGCATATACACATTTTTTATGGGTGCATACAAATTCATATTTTTGCAAACTGCTTTAATGTTATAATCATTTAATTATTGAAGTTACATATTGTCTTAGAATTTTGGAAAGTTTTTTAGAGATAATCTAATACTCTTTTTACATATAAAATAACAGACATAATAATAATATTTTTTAGATATTAAATACAAACAAGCATAATAACAATAATAAACATTGAAATGTTGTGAGAACTACCAAAGTGTTACATGGAGACACGAAGTGAGCACATACTGTTGAAAAATGGTGCCTGTAGATTTGCTTGAATCAGGGTCACCACAAATCTTTAATTAGTAAAAAGCACCACCTACGTGAAGAGCAATAAAAAAAGTATGCTACTAAAAGTAGAATATAAATGTCTTCATATAGTGATTTAAAGACCATGAAGGCTATGTTAAATAGTTTAATGAAAATATTTTAGAT
>CAUYRH010118680.1:0-24173 GCA_963574655.1 Perodicticus potto
TCCTAACTGAATGTTCTTGCTAGGACATGTCCACAGAGAAAGAAGTTTTTCCATCTTAGGGCAACATTCCTCGGGGAGCTCGAGGCCATGTCACTTTGCTTTGGTTGGGGGGGTCGGTACCCCTTCAATTTACCTAAGAAGAAATTATGGTGTGCTCAGGAGAGAACTTGTGAGGTTTACAGCAACACTTGGTGGTGACCAATACCACTTTCTGAATACCCCTAATTTTTTGAGGGAGGGTTTCCACAACATAATTCAGTGGACCCAATCTGTGCAAGAGCCAGTGTTCTAAAGAGCAGTGTGTCCAAGCTGATACAACACCAATGAGATACTGATGGTAGATTCCCAAATGGGTTTACAAATTTTACTAATAGCCAAATTCATTGACACTAGGCTATTTTCCTTAAGTTACTTTTTTTTTTCATGATTCATCAATAAACACACAATTTGGGGGTTCAAACAATGAGCCCAGTGGATGATATCAGTGTGAAACCATGTTACTTCTCTCAAGAGGGATGAATCACCTGGCTTCCTTAGTACAAACAGGTGCTGGCTGCAAGGAAAAGACCTGGGAAGTGGCTAAACCCTACAGCCAAGGGATTCAGGAAGGCTGTTTTGTTGTTGTTGTTGTTTTTCTTGTGTGCATGTGTGTGTGTGTGTGGGGGGTTCCCATCCTTCTGCACACAAAAAAGGGAAAACATAAGAACTCTAAAAAAGAAAAAAACACAAAAGCAAACAAAAGCTTCCAGCAGCTACCTTTAAAATTCAAACTTAATTTTATAGTCATACTTGAGATGTTTGCAGTGTACTTCAACTTAGGCTTGCAAATACTCCCTTGCAATTTTTAGACTGCCCATCTCAAGTTCACTGCTCTGTTTCTTTTCTTTAAGCATTAGTGGAGTGTTTACTATTTTGGGAGTTAGGTATGACTTTCTTTTATTAGGACACCAGACGATTTCTCTCATTCACCACTTTAAAGGTAAAAAAAAGAGGCAAAAGCAGCAGTCTTGATGACAGGTATAAGCAGGTGTCCCACCACCACTGCCTTACCGCAGAGCGCCCGGGAGCAGCTGCTGAGCAATCACAGCACAGCAGGCCAGGCAGCCATGACTGACAACTCAGAGTTAAAGTGCAGATGAAATGTGCTGGCCACCTTTGGCTAGAAGCATACAGGTGTGGTGGAAAAACAAATAAAGAATGGAGCACACCTACTTCATAGGAAGAAAATCATAGTCAATGTCTGAATCAAAACAAATATTAAAAGAATTCAAATATTCTACCTTTACTCTGGCAGTGGGCAGCAGCCTGAAGATTTGGCTGTGGTGGGCAGGAGAAGGGAGAATGGAGAGGACTGGGGCTTTGCCATACACTGGCTGTGGGATTCTGAGGAATTAACTTCTCTGAGGCAGTTTGCTCATTTTGAAAATACAGGTAAAACACTTGCCTCACAGGTTTCTATAAAAATTGTAGAAGAAAATTAAAAATATATACTTGGCATATGAGTGAAGTTAGTTCCTTTCCTGATCAGCTTGTTTTGCTCCCTAGAAGCACCGTTACCTAGCTTTAGTAATATTTCCTCAGTAATAAAATACCACCACTAAACTCAGTCAGCAATAAATAAATAGCAAGATTCTGCTAATTCGTTTTAGCATCCATAAGGGTCTGTACGTATTAAGATAAGAATCAATCCTAGAATATTCTCCCACAACCTCTTCATTTCTATGTCACTGCCAGAAGTCTCAAAATGTCCATACCCATAAAGATATGCTTTTTTTTTTCTTTTGGAGACAGAGTCTCAAGCTGTGGTCCTGGGTAGTCATAGCTCATGGCAACCTCCAACTTGGGCTCAAGCAATCCTCTTGCCTCAGTTTTTCTCTTTTTAGTACAGACGGGGTGGGGGGGGTGTCTCACTTTTGCTAAAGCTGGTCTCGAACTTGTGAGCTCAAGCAATCCACCCGCCTCTGCCTCCCAGAGTGTTAGGAGTACAGGTGTGAGCCGCTGCGCCCAGCCCCATAAAGATACATTTTGTTCCAATGTTTTTTTTCCAGAAGTTTTCTCTTTTTCCTCTTTTCTACTCAAGTTATGACATTAGCACTTTGTCTCCATTTTAATAATCCCATGTCCTCAGGACCTAATAGAACTGCTTCCTGATCCTCTTCTTCTAAGAGAAGAGTAAGGATTTTAGCCTGCATCTTTTACCTAGGCCAGATTAATTATTAACTTAGCCTTCCTGCATAAACTTTTCAAATGCTGTACCCTTCATGTGGAATAGTCTTCTCTATTTTTCTACCCTGTCACCACCTTCAGTCTCCTTTGGACACCCCCACTCCTAAGAAGTAATGGCCCCTCTATGCGATCCTTCAATCTTTACAAATTTGCATTTCAAATATCTGTTTATCAGTCTTGCTCTACTTTATGCTTTTTTATATCTTAAATATTGAGTGAACAAAGAGATGAATAAATAAATAAGTATGTTCTCAGCTTTTCAGATAGCTCCTTACAACTCATACATAAGCTTACAGGTCTTCATTAAATCTTAAAGTCCTCAGATTCAACTGTGAGATATAGGAAGGTGAAGAGTTTTTCTATTTTACAAGTTTATTTAATTTGGTCCCAGTGAGGGGTGTCCAAACAAGTGAGGTCTTTTTAACTTATCCGTGGTGTTGGATATCACAAAAATCATATACAAACCTTTTCTTTTCTTTCTTTTCTTTTTTTTTTTGCTTTCCTTAGTGTTCAGCTATTTAATGTGTGGCCTAAGACAACACTTCTTCCAATGTGAGGCAGAGAAGCCGAAAGGTTGGACATCACTGCATGACAAAGAAAGTGAGTATTAAGCACAATTTGAAGAAAAAAAAATCATCATCATCTTTCAGCCCTAACAACATATTTCATAAATAGCTTTATGAAGTGGCCATTTGCAGTGGCTTTCAGGTTGCCCACCTGTCTGACTGGACCATGCACAATTGTAAGGATTCCACAGTAGTCTACGGTCCTTTTCTACATTTTATAAAGAGCACTTCAAAATGCTCTGAAAAATCTGTTATGTCCTAAAGCTCCTGAGAGTGAAATGTTACAGTTGGAAGCTTCCTGAAGCTCATTTATACACTGAAGTTATTAATCCCTTTCTTATATGTTTGATATAAGCCCTAGGGCACTTGGAAGGGTGATCTAATTACCCAATTCTGAGAACTGCCCTTTTCTGTCAACCAAGTTCAGAGCTCTGAATTTTTGTTCCACCAATGACTTTTTGTTTCAGTCAAACAAGGTCATGGAAGAGGCCAATATCTGCCAAGGCCAACAGGGGTTTCATTTACATGCCCACTAATGCAAGCAACATAAGAACCTCTTGAGAGCATTAAACTAGGGTGTGGGGCAACAAGCCTGTTATTTATTTACCAGCTCCCAAAGCCACCACTGCCAGTTTCTTGCTATTCAACATTTTTGGTTGCCATTTTGGATTCAATGAAACTCTCTCTGTGTATCTGGAAGACACGGTGGGATCTGTTAAGAGGCAAGAAACCTCTGGGGGGTATGCTCAGGTGAGCCCCAGAGGAAGGTTTCAGGAGTCCACAGACATGAGGCAGACTAGGGATAGTCTGTACTTACATGAAGTCAAATATCACCAACATTAGCTTATTAATGATTGTAGATTAGGGGTTTTCAGTCTGCCACCTGTCACAGACTTTATATTAGTGACTTTCATTTATTTATATTTGTTGTTGTTTCCTTTACAATGAATACAGAAGAATGAGTCAGTATAGCTTTAGCTAAAACTGGGACACTTTTATCATGGCCAGAGAGAAGATGGTCTGTTTGGCCAGTGCCCTGATACTGTTTGAGACATAGCTATCCATTAGAATTGACTATGATATGTTTGTTACTTGAAGCTGATGATTAGTACTTCAGTTGGGAATAAACATTTAACAGATAATCCAGAGAATAAAGTAACATGTCACTCCATCTATCAAAACTTGTAAGACTTCTACTTTAGAATTGGGAACAATTGGCTCGGCGCCTGTGGCTCAACGGGCTAAGGCGCCAGCCACGTACACCTGAGCTGGCGGGTTCGAATCCAGCCCGGGCCTGCCAAACAACAATGATGGCTGCAACCAAAAAATGGCCAGGCGTTGTGGTGGGCGCCTGTTCTCCCAGCTACTTGGGAGGCAGAGGCAGGAGACTCGCTCCAGGAATTGGAGGTTGCTGTCAGCTGTGATGCCACGGCACTCTATCCAGGGTGACAGCTTGAGGCTCTGTCTCAAAAAAAAAAAAAAAAAAAAAAGAATTGAGAACAATTAAAAATCAAACTAAAAGCGACGCCTGTAGCTCAAGCAACTAAGGCACCAGCCACATACACCAGAGCTGGTGGGTTCAAATCTGGCCTGGGTCTGCCAAACAATGACAACTACAACCAAAAAAAAAAAAAAAATAGCCGGGCATTATGGCGGGCACCTGTAGTCCCAGCTACTTGGGAGGCTGAGGCAAAAGAATCGCTTAAGCCCAGGAGTTGGAGGTTGCTTTGAGCTGTGCCGCCACGTCACTCTAACCAGGGTGATAGATAGTTTGAGGCTCTGTCTCAAAAAATAAAATAAAAATAAATAAATAAATAAATAAATAAAAATCAAACTAAAGTTGTTAAGAGAAGAGTTAATCTTTGGAAAGTTTATTAAACTCAAGGATAACTAGTTATCAAAAAAAAATGTTTCTTTTATTTACCAAAAAGTGGTATTAGTCTTTGAATTGCACTATCTTGGCAATAATCAATTGAAACATCTGAAAAACTCTCATACCTGACTGTTTTACAAATATATTCAAATTATTACTGAAAACAAGTCAGGAAATTAAAAGGGAAATGACAAAATACTATATTCTTCTAGTGCCCCAATCAAAAAGCCAATAATTTTTGAGTCTGATAAGCCAAAAAGCGATGCCCTACTCCTTTGAGCCACAGGTGCCGCCCAACTTTTTTTTAAGAACATGCAAAAAGACTTCGTAGATTAAACTGATTAGGTAATGATGTGGAAATTAAAGGATCTGGGTTTTAATCTCAGACCTTGAAATCAATTCATCATGTGGTTTTTGGGAAAGACTTTAATCTGTCTAACCTCAGTTTCTCCTGATAAAATATTCAGTGTATGAAACAGCATGATTCACCAAATAGAAAGCCTTTACAGATAATGATGCTTGCCCATGAAAACGTGAAGGTTAAACTACCTTTGG
Source organism: Perodicticus potto (assembly GCA_963574655.1). Lineage (NCBI taxonomy): Eukaryota > Metazoa > Chordata > Mammalia > Primates > Lorisidae > Perodicticus > Perodicticus potto. The sequence goes on from CAUYRH010118680.1 coordinate 5,221, forward strand.
CAGTTTGAAAACCTAAAACACCAGACAGAAAGCAGTAACAGGATAGTTCTTTGTTTTCTAGTGGCATTATCAGGGTGTGGGGGGAAATAAACTCAGGTATTTCCTCATCAAACAGCTGAATCAGGCACAGAACCTGTATTCTCTATACAGGAATACATTCTTTCTGCATAGTCCCCTGAACCTCTGGCATTAAAGCTGATAGTCTATTCTGAGGTGGCCCATAATGTATTCTTTCCTCCTGGCTCCACCACTGTCACTCTGCTGTGTATCCAGACCCAGCTACACAGTTTCCAGTACTTTCTTCAGACCCAGGATAGGATGAGAAATGTGCAGGGCACTCAATCCCTGTCCCATCAAAGTCCAGGGCAGTCAGAGGCCAGCACCCAGACATGGGCATCCCTCTGCCCCCGACACCTGCCTAAAACTATCCCAGGAATGCTGGGGTCTGGGAAGTGTGAGCCAGGAAAGGGGTAACTGGCAGAAGGGAAAACACAATCCTGGTCTCAAAGCAGCAATAAAAATAAAATTAAACCCTCATACACACACATAGGATTCTTTATGTCTTCAATTGAAGTTGCCTGCATCCTTCACACTGCAACTATGTGCAAGAGGATTTTCTGAAAAAACAAACCACACACACAACAGACCTTACTGCTCCCTTGAAGGGGCTTATTTAAGGCAAAACAAGGCCTCCCATCATTCCTGTGAGAGATCATTGTCCCCCTTGTTGCCACAGCGCCCTGTGAGGCTGTGGGAAACAAATGACCTCAGAGGCACTGCAGTATGTGTCACCGCAAAAGAAAAGAGAATGGAAGGGGCTGTGGGGAAGGGGGGACTGCTGGGGAGCGGGGGCCCTCCACAGGGCCTCCTCCAATGATATCCCTCCAGGCACAGCGGGAAGAAGGCTTGTAGGCCCCAGGAGGCTCCATCCATCCTGTAACGGGATTAGGCTCCCATTCCCCAGAAGCAAAGCGTCTTTCTAGACGTCCCTCTGCCTGCCCTGGTCAATCTGGCCTCTAACTGTCCCTCCCCGCAAAGTGCCACTGATGGCTAGCGTCTCACTCCATGTCATGGGTGTCTTGAGTCAAGAGAGAGCTCCTCTGAGGCCCCTGGGGAGTGAGTGGGGGAGGAAAAGAGCATGGTCAGAGATGAGGTGGGTGGCTGTGCAGGGGGACTGACGACAAGGGCCTCCCAAGAGCAGGGACGGTAGAGGGGGATGGCAAGGGAAGATGGTGGGGCAGAGCTACGGCAAATACCGAGCAGACGTTTAGTTTGCCTAGAACAGTGCAGGCACTGGAGAAGAAAGGCCATGTCATGTACGGTGGCCTTGCTCTTGCTCAGGGCACGCGTGGAAGAACAAGTGTGAATCCAGCCGAAAGGCGTCCTTCCACCGCACAACTTTCTCCTGTGGACGCCAACACCTTGCCAATTTTACCTCCTCTCCCATTATCCCGAGAACAGAGTGGGAGATGTGATTTCCGACTGACATAGGGCGTGCAGAAGCACACTAGTTGCGGGAGCCTCTGAGCTAGCGTGGCACTGTCCCTGCAACATGTGCACAGGTGTCCCCCGCACTCGGGCCGTGTCAGCTTCTAGCTGTCCCTGGTGGGAGAAACACTTGCTATAGGGTCCCATTTTACCTTCAGAGGTGACACAGCCCCAAACCCTCCTCCTTGAACCATAGAGCTATGTCAACCACAGAGTGACCAACAAAAATTGGAAGGAGGACAGTGGGGGCCCGGTGCTGGAATGAGGAGGCCTGACTGATTCCCAGCCTGCATGCCTGCAAGCCTGCAAATTCCTCTCTTTCTGTACTGTGGAAAATTTAGAAAGGACAAATCAAAAAAATTAAAAATATCATATATTAATATACATATACATATGCACATCACATAGTTAATCTGTAAAATTCCTTTTATATATATATATATGCCTATATTTTCCATGGAAATATGTAGTATGTAGGTGTATCTTTTTACTGTTTAGTCATTTATTTTCTGTACACAGTACCAATTTCTGAAAATATTAGAGTTTCAAAAATTCTGTTAGGCCGTAAGATTTATTCTGGCTTCTACACACAGAGAGACATGGTGTTTTGCAGTCTCAGGGATAACGAGAGCAGTTAAGTTTGCTGAATATAAAAAACTATTTTGTACCAAAAAATCTTTCCTCACGAAACAGTCTCAACTGTGGTAATATAGGTTTTGTGCCAAGTTGGCAACTGAGAAATGCTGGTTTGAGAGAAGCTGGGTTTACCGTACATAGCTCTACCTACTTTGAGTTGTTTACCAGAAACACAAATGTCTCTGGCTGCTCTCCTGCTTCCCAGTAGTACCTACGGCTGGGTAAGAACCCCCAAGGCACTTCCCTCTCACAGAAATACTCATTCCCATGAAAATGACAAACGAGAGATAAGGATGAGAAGGAACGGAATATCCTAAATTTTTATTATATTTCTTTTAGACCCAGTGGTTACTCTTTCTCAGAGTGGCAATAATTATAGGAGGCTCTGGAACCAGAAACTTGACCTGAAGCTCCCGAATATAACCTTTCTGTGTCTCTACTTCCTTACCTGCAGGATGGGGCTAATGATAATGCTTATATCATTATATTGCTATGAAAATTAGTTAATATAAATGGGTTAATATGTGAGAAAGCCTTAAAATAATGCCTGGCATATAGTAATAAATGTTAGCTGCTGTAGTAATTATTAGTATTAATATATTTCTCATGATTCACCCCATTTAGGAATTTTAGCACCCCAGTCAAGATTAATAAAAATAATAAAAAGAGCTAATTTTTTTTTTGAGAGCTCATTATGTGCCAGGCACTAGAGGTCCTTTCTATTTATTATATGTATGCAATTCTCACAATAGTTCCATGAGGGAAGCTTGCAGGCATCTTGTTAGATGCATTGTGTTACATTGAACCATGTGATATGACTGATATTCAGACATTTTAGATCTATAAAGCAGTGACTTCTTTAGCTTAGCCTAATTTATTTGGGGTGATTATGAAGACTTCAAGGAAACAAGAAGGTCAAGGAAAGAAGATACATGGACAAGGACCAGAAAACTCTCCCTTTTCTCCATCTCCACCCACCAGAGCTAAAAGGAGGAAAGGCTAGGATATGACTCTTAGGAACAAAGCAGGTAACAAATGATATCAGGTGTGGAAGATGAGGGGACTAATGCCCTGGGGAACAAAGATAAGAGACCAAGTATAAAAGCTGTGACTCCTGAAATTCCTGGCAGTATTTCCCCAGATTTAGAAAACAATTTAATACCTGTTCATTCATTCAGTAGGTATTTATTGAGCATCTAATAAAATAGAGTGGTCTTAAAATAGAGTGGAAATGAGAAAGACTGACATTGGTCCAGCCATTTGTTAGCTATGTGATCTGGGGTGAGTTTCTTAACTTATAAATGTCAGGGCTCAGAAAATAATACCCAAAAGTATGGCACTTTGGCATGCTAAGTATACTGAACTAAAGAAAGTTGAAAAGTCTTAGAAGCAAGGTCTCTCTCTGAGCTTCTCCTGCTCTCTTGTCTTCCATCTCCCCCACAGGGAGTCACAGAAACCAGAATTCCTCTTCCCCAAGGCAAGTCATAGAAACTAGAACCCCTCTTCCCCCAAAGTAAGCCATAAAACCTAGAAAGGTCCCTCTATTCTCTTTTTCATCTCTCTTTTTAGACCCTCATTCCAGAGTGGTCCTGCCCCATACCCAGGAAGAAGGAATGTTATAGGAAGGCCAAGAAGAATCTGAAAAGACCCCCCTAGCCCAAGTCTGTTACCATTAGATCATATCACATTTCTACATGGTGGTCCATTTTTCATGGAACCTAAGCATTAATTTTAATCTATTTAGATACTGAGCCCTAGGTCTTTGGTTCTTCATTTCTGAAGACTCACATGTCATGCAAAACTTTGGTTAAATAAATTTGTTATACTTTTCTTTTATTAGCCTGTCCTTTAGTGATGGTTGAGGAAAGGTATCACAAATTTCTGCTTCACAAAAGTCTCATTTCCTCATCTATGAAAGGGAGATAATCCGACCTATGATGTGGGATTGTTGGGAGGATTAGAGACAATGCATATGAAAAAGACCTAGCACAGTGCCTGGCATACAGCACACACACACAGGAAGAGTAATTGTTACTATTGCTACTACTGTTGCTACTGCTGCTGCTACTGCAGGCATTGTGCTAGACATGCCCTGAGGGTGCCAGCCGGTGAAAGCAAGAAGCATAGAAATCATGATAAGATAAGATGGGCCCTGTGAGGAGGAGGCTCAGTGCATGGAGGACAGCCTCGTGTGGTGAGGGGTGGCTTCACCCAGAGAAGGATGGGGAGAGGGTAATTCCAGGAGACGGGGTGGCACCTCCGCAAAGGCAGAGAGGCTGGAAAGGTGCATGGTGGGCTCTGAGCTAGAAGCAGATGGGTGTGTGTGTGTATGTGTGTTTGTGGGCGAGTGAGGAGGAACAAGGGAAGGTCCAAGAGAGGGGGTGGGCGGCAGGATGGAGAAGAATAGGTAAGTGCCCATTCTTCTTTGCCTTCACCAGGAGCTCAGGAACGAATAAGGCTAGACTTATTTATAGGGAATTCTTTTAACTGCCAAATAAATTGTTTTGATGTTTAAGTGTTTATTGTTTGAGACCTAGAAGCTTAGCCCAGGCTGACTAGGCTGAGTGCCCCAACCCTGCAAACAATGAGAAAAGCAAACAAGCAAAAAGTATGCAGACCAAAGGCGAACTGGAGGAAATCTTTTTTCCTTTCTTTCTCCTCTCAATGTCTGAAAGGACTGGTCTCCAAAGTGTATATTTCAAACTAAAAGAACAGACAGTTTTAACTTCTAGATCCTGGCAGAGAAGAAACATCACCCTTTTTAGAGAGAGAAAAAACACAACACCCATGACTTTCAGCAACATTTTTGCTAGGAGCATTCAAAATAATTCCTTCAGGATAGTCAAGAGGAGCCCTCAAAAAGTGAAAAAACTTGCAGATACGTCTGGCTTCTGAGGCAAGCAGCTGCCATTAGGAACTGCAGCCGGCCTAAAAGGCTGCGGAGGCGGTGGGCTGGGCCTGGCTGCCCACACTGCCCCTCCACCCCATGGTTGCAGGCAGCAGCTGTTTGTGTTTACCGCTTACTACCTTGAGGCAAGCAGAGGGGGGACATAATTTTCAGTCTCCCCCAGTGACTGCCTTTCTCCTTTTTCCCAGCTCTGTGGATCCCTCTCCCAAAGCAACAAAATACCCTGCTTGTCCCTGAGCTAAAGGAATCCAATCACCCAGAAAGGGAGACTTTATGAGCTTTCTGGGGGCTCTGGGCGGATGGAAGGGATTAAAGCAAGGTGTGCTTTATGTTTTTTGTAGTTTACTCTCCCGCTGCCTTATGGGGAAGCCAATTCCCCACCCTAGTACAGGTCTGCTTCTTCCTCTCGGTGGGTTCTGTTTTGCTTTCCTCCCTCGTGGTTTTTTGTAAGGTGGACAGAGGACGTAGTAAAACTCCATTTCAGACACATCATAAAACTTGGAGAGGCTGCCCTATGGCAGCTTCAAGCAGGTTGGGTGTGCCCACTATCACTGCTGCTCCTCTTTGGAGTGGTGTGAATTAAGAGATTTCCAGCAATTCTGTTACTACACACTGAGACTGTAGCAGAGGGACACAGCTCAGCCCTACCTTCTCCAGGATTGGCAGGTCTCCGATTAGTCTGGTGAATTTCTTCTTTTGTTAAGGATATTCAAATTCTATGATATGGTTAAATATAAAACAGGATATCTAATGATCTTCCTAATGATTTTTTAAAATTTCTTTACCATAGGCTCTCATATCATACGATCCAACTGAAGAAAAATTTACAGCCAGGATCCTGCATTCCATGGACTAATCAAACCATAACCCTCCCAGAGTTTTCAGACAGGACCAAACAAGCAAGTCACAATGGGGTGGGGGAGTATAATTCAACAATAAACATACTAAAAGATGCTCCATCTCTCTAGTAGTAAAGCAAACAGAAACAACAAGTAGGTATCATTTTCACTGAAAAGATTCACAAAGATTGAAAAAAAATTAGCTGCCAGTGTGGGACATAGTACGAGGGACCAAGAATTCACAGACATTACTGTGGGCATGCAAACTGATACACTCCTGACACGCAGTTTGGCAATCCATGTGAAAACTGAGACACACTTAGAATCTCCTAATATCACCGTAGGAATGCAGGCTACTTCCTTTTATTGTGCTTCACTTTCTTGGACTTTTTAGATATTGCATTTTTTACAAATTGAAGGTTTATAGCCACCCTGTGTCCAACAAATCTATTGATGCCATCTTTCTAAAAGTATGTGTTTACTTCATGTCTTGTTTTGGCAATTCTCACAATATGTCAAAAATTTTTATTATTAGAAAAAAATCATTTTATCATATAGACATTTGTACTAGATCATTAATCACAGTTCAATTTACAATCACCAAAATGTAGAAACAACCTAAATGCCCACAACCCAGGAATGGATTAATAAGCTGTGGTATATGAATGCCATGGAATACTATTCAGCCATTAAAAAGATGGAGACTTTACATTTTTTGTATTAGCCTGGACGGAACTGGAACACATTCTTCTTAGTAAAGTATCACAAGAATGGAGAAGCAAGAATCCACTGTATTCAATTTTAATACGAAGCCAGTGGATGATCTAATACATACCCACATAAGAGCAAAACTCAATTCAATTCAAGGTGTGGGGTGGAGGAATGAAGGAGCAGAGAGAGGGGAGGAGAAAGGGGAAGAGGTGTGTTCCTACTTAATGGGCACAATGTTAAGGTGTATGGTCCCACTCTCTTGGGGACGGGACACAATTACAAGAAGGGTTCTACCAAACAAATGCAAACATTGTAACCTAATTCTTTGTACCCTCAAATTAACCCAAAACCATAATAAAAAAAATTAGGAAAAAATTTTTCATTATTACATATCTGTTACAGTGATCTATAGTGATCTTTGATATTACTATTTTAATTGTATTGTGAATACACAATACGATAGTATATTAAATAGTAAATAGTAATTAAAATATTATTATTTTAATTGTGCCTATATAAGATGGTGAACTTCATTGGCAAATGTGGTGTGTGTTTTGACTGCTCCACTGATGGACCATTCCCCCATCTTCTTCCCTCTCCTTGGGCCTCCCTGTCCCCTGAGATATAGCAATATTGAAACTGGCCAGTTAGCAGCCTCTAAGTGTTCTACAACAGCCTCTAAGTGTTCAAGTGAAAGGAAGAGTCACATATCTCTTATATACAATCAAAACCCAGAAATGATTCAGCTTAGTGAGAAAAGCATGTCAAAAGCTGAGTCTGTCCAAAAGCTAGTCCTCTTGAGGCAGTTGGTCAAGTTGTGAATGCAAAGGAAAAGTTTTTGAAAGAAATTCAAAGTGCCACTCCAGTGAACACCCGAATGATAAGAAGTGCAACAAACACCTTTATTGCTGATAGGGAGAAAGTTTGAGCCATCTAGATAGAAGATGAAACCAGCCACAACATTCCCTTAAGTCAAAGAACAGGTAAGGGCCTGACTCTTCAATTTTATGAAGGGTAGACCAGGCATAGTGGCTCACACCTGTAATCCTAGCACTTTGGGAGGCTCAGTCAGGAGAAATGCTTGAGGCTGTGATTTTGAAACTAGCCAGGGCAATAGCAAGAGAAAGAAAACAAACAGAAGGAGAGAGAGAGAGAGAGAGAGAGAGAGAGGGAGGGAGGGAGAAAGGGAGGGAGGGAGGGAGGAAAGAAGGAAGGAAGGAAGGGAGAGAAATTATAAAGGCTGAGAGAGGTGAGGTTGATTGATGAGGTTTAAGGAAAGGAGCCCTCTCCATAATATCAAAGTGCAAGGCAAAGCAGCAAGTGCTCATGATGAAGCTGCACAAAGTTATCCAGATGCTGTAGCTAAGATCACCGATGAAAAGTGGTCACACTAAATAGCTGATTTACCATGCAGACAAAATAGCCTTCTACTGGGAGATGATGCCATCTAGAACTTTGATAGCTACAGAGAAATCAAGGCCTGACTCCAAAGCTTTGAAAAATAGGCTGACTCCTCTTGGTACAGTTTAATGAAGGTGGTGACTTAAATTTGAGGGCAATGTTCATTTACCATCACAAAAATCCTAGAGCTCTTATGAATTATGCTAAATCTACTCTGCCTATGCCAGATAATAGCACATCTGTTTATAGCATGGTTTACAGACTATTTTAAGCCCACTGTTAAGACATACAGCTCAGGACAAAAGAGTCTATTCAAAATATTACTGCTCATTGACAATGGATCTGGTCACTCAAGAGCTCTGATGGAGATAGGCAAGGAAATTAATGTTATTTTCATGCCTGCCAACACAACATTCATTCTGTAGCCCATGGATCAGGAGTGATTTTAGCTTTCAAGTCTTATTTAAGAAATACATTTCATAAGGCCATTGCTGCAGAAAGTGATTTCTCTGAAGGACCTATGCAAAATAAACTAAAAAAATCCTGGGAAAGGTTTCACCATGCTAGATGCCATTAAGAGCATTTGTGATTCATGGGAGGAAGTCAAACTGTCATCATTAACAGGCATTTGGAAGAAGTTAATTCCAACCCTCATGGGTGATTTTGAGGAGTTCAAGGCTTCAATGGAAAAAGTAACTGCAGATACGATGGAAATAGTAAGATATCTAGAATTGGAAGTGGAGCCTAAAGATGTGCTTGAGTTGCTGCAATCTCATGATAAATCTTGATGAAGCTGGGCTTCTTATAGATGGCAAAGAAAGGGATTTCTTGAGATGGGATCTACTTCTACTGAAGATGCTGTGAACACTGTTAAAATGACAACAAAGGATTTAGAATATTACATATGCTTAATTGATGAAGCAATAGCAGTGACTGAGAGAAATGACTCCAATATTAAAAAAAGTTTCACTGAGGATAAAATACTATCAAACAGTATCACATGCTACATGGAAATCTTCCATGAAAGAAAAAGTCATGGCGACAACTTCCATTACTGTCTTATTTTAAGAGAACTTTTTTTTTTTTTTGAGACAGAGCCTCAAGCCGTCACCCTGGATGGAGTGCTGTGGCATCACAGCTCACAGCAACCTCCAATTCCTGGGCTCAAGCGAGTCTCCTGCCTCCGCATTACTGTCTTATTTTAAGAAATTGCCACAGCCACCCTAACCTTCAGCAGCCACCATCCTTGCATCCATTACCAAGGAGGCAAGACCTCCCACCAGCAAAAAGATTATGAGTTGCTGAAGGCTCAGATGATTGCCAGTACTTTTTAGCAATATTTTTAAATTAAAGTATGTATATTTTTAGACATAATACTATCACACACTTAATAGACTACACAATGTAAGTATAATATTTATATGTACTAGGAAACAAAAATATTTGTGTCGCAATTTGTTACAATATTTGCTTTATTGTGGAAGTTTGGAACTGAGCCCACAGTATCTTTGAGTTATGCTTGTATGTCCTAAGGAGATAATTAGAAAAGTTTGGCAATCTGGGTATAAAAGGATAGTCATTACAATTTTTTAAATGATAGTAAAACACAGAAAAAACCTAATGAACAATTGGAAAATGCATAATGGATAATGGCACAGTGATTTAATGGAATATTATAAGGGTGTCCATAAGGTTTGTGTCCAATTTAAAATAGTTATTGCACTTGAACTTTATGTATACCCTGTATATAGCTACTATAATTAATGGGGTCAGTCTTTATGTCCATAACAAATTTCTGAATGAAAACAGAAAGGTCACCCAGCCAGTACAGTATGATTTTGTTTTCTAAAAATGGCACATATAGGTATAATGTATACATTCCAAGAGAAATCTGGAGAACTTCTCACCAAAATGTTATTTCTCTCAGCCATATGACTTTAGTGGACTTTTCCATTTTTCCTTTGTATTTTCAGCCTTCTTTTTAAGTTAGAAAAAAATAAAAAGAATTTTATTTTCATTTTAGGGGTAAAAAATCCCAAACCACTGGACTAATCTAAAACTGTGAGCAGAAATTCTCATGAGTTGTATTCAGTCTGGTTCTGAAGACATATTTTCCAGAAAGAGAACTAGGGCCTATTGATAATAAAAAGCATTTGCTAATGTCAGGGATAGAAGAGGGTGAATAAAAACTCCCAAGAGGATGTGGGTGGATCAAAATTGGAGAATCTGACAGACTCTAACAGACTCTGAAGGCTAAGGCCCACTTTACTTTCTGTTCTTTTCAGAATCAGAATGAAGCTAACAACAAAATGAGGAGAAAGACTTTTCAGGCAAATCCTTTGGGTTCTAGATAATACATGTATTAAGGTGAACTTTAAAATGCTCGGCCTACTTTAAGGATGTTGGAGCTAAATCTACCACTCAATAAAATTTGCACTAGTGGTTTCTTTATGCAATTCAGAGTTAAACAAAAAACTTGTGTCTCTGAAAACAGGCAACATAATAAACAGGACTTCAAAACACACCTACAGCAGCCCCACTGGAGCAGGAGTGCTGTCCTTACTAGTTGATAGGAGGGTCCATGGCAACTGCCCACACCCTCCAGTGACAGGATGGGGTCCTCTTTACTATACATTACAGTCTCCTTGTCAGTCCGAGAGCTCACTTTACTAGACTTTTCCTAAATGCCAAAGGCACTCAGATACTACTCTAATAGTGGTGTTATCTCCTTTTACAGAAAGGGAAACTGAGTTGTACATAGGCATACCAGATCTCAGAGTTGAACTGGGACTCCCAATTCAAAATTTTATTTCCGAGTCAGCTATTTTTTTATTTTTCTTACTCAAATCATGAGTGAGTCTAGAGACTGGCCCACAGTTTTCCAAGGGTCAACCTATCTCACTCTCCTACTAAACAGCATAAAATCTTTGGATTTCTAAGCTTATGAGTAGCCAGGTATGAAATATTTCATTTTTCCAGTTTAAAACATTTATTGGAAGATGCAAACATTCTTAAAATAGGTGTCCTGCCTACATACTATCACAGATAGTAGTGACTTTGGCTCCTTTTTCTAATGTCCTTTATAAATTTACAAGTAATCTTTGTGAAAAAAACATTGCCGCCATAGTCAACAGCTCTAAATCATTTTTTATTCCATAGAAGTGGTGATGAGAAAGATCACGTTTGTTTGCTTAATATCACAAGTGGTTCCTATAGTATGTAATTTAAGTACATCCCTTGGAGATCCATGGGCTTGGGGGTACCTGACACAGTTATACCAGTGGGACAGCCTGAACTGCTCAGAAATTATTAGAACTATGCTTCTAAAAACATAGCTATATGGATACATGGAAGGTGTTTCTGAGTCATTCCCTTTGGCCCCCTTACCCCTGCTGCCAACAACCAGACAATGACCCAGGCCCCTCCCCCAATGCCCCACTCTCTGGGCTTTTAGGGCCTGGCCAGATTTTTATCCTGTCTGCTGTTGATTCCATAGCTGCCTGGAAACCCACCTTCCTCATCCCCGGTCCTTCACCTCATCTTGCCAAAGTGCCAGTGTGAGTCTTCTCTGGCAGATCTGGTTATCAAGGGAGGAAGAGACAAGAGAAAAAATAGGCACACCTCTGTGGCAACATCCTATCCCCATCTCCAGTATTTCCCACAAGCCCTCCCCTCCACTACCCCATCCCCTACACCTATACACACAGAGGCCCAGGATAGCTTTTGGGACAAAATGCCAAGGAAGTGACTCTGCTGGTTCATTTCCTTTCACTAAAATGCAGATAAAGATTATTTCAGTCCTTTGCAAATCCACCATTGCTACCAATGTATTACCTTATCTTTCACTATGAGGTTAAGTGGGGGTGACCATAACCCAGCACCTAAACACTTTAATGGAAAGGAGTACTATGGCAGCTATGTCAAGACACCAGCTGCAAGACACCAGTTGCAAACTAGGACTGTCCTCGGAAATTGGGATATGTGGCCAGTTGTGGTGGCTCACACCTGTAATCCTAGCCCTCTGGGAGGCTGTGGCAGGTGGATTGCTTGAGCTCAGGAGTTTGAGGTTGCTGTGAGCTGTGATGATTCCACAGCACTCTACCCAGGGTGACAGAGTGATACTCTGCCTCAAGAAAAAAAAAAGAAATTGGGATATGTGTTCATCATGGGTATAAGAAAAACAACCTAACATATAGAGAGGTTAGGAAGAGGTCCACAGCAGGAGGTTTTGCTCTCAGCTTGCTTTCTAACATTGCAAATAATAAAAATCTTAGAAACATCCAATGAGCTGTGTGGCTGCTTCAGGAATTCCCTTCAGGCACTGAGGGAATGTTTCATGATTATACTCTGTAGGTTAGACATGGAGGGAAATAACACCACCCTTTTCTACCCCTCAACTCCCTTCCCTGGGCCTCAGCAGATCACTGCCAGCTAAAAGTATAAGCAAGGGACACTGGCAGGCCAATTCTTGGGATCCACAGAAAAGATAAAGGAGTGAATGGATTCAAGCACAGGCCTGGAAGAGCCTCAGAGAACTTATACTGGTAGGTGTCACAGCAGCTCTGGAGATCCATCTCTAATCCCTTCCAGGTGACAATAAGGTAGCAAGTGGGCTGAGAGGAGGCTGGGGAAGAATCCAGGCCCATGCCCAAGAGAATTGTGAGGGAAGCCTGTTCTGGCATCCAGAGGTCCTACTGAATATAACATCTCACACAAAGGAGAGGTCAGTTAGGGCCTAGGAACCTAGAAGCTTCTTTTGGCAAGAGAGTTCTCAGGAAGATGGCGTGGCGAGGCTGGGCGCAGAGAGGCTGGGGCTGCGGCCAGGCGTGGGCTTTGCCGGTGTGCGGCTGCAGTGGGGAGGTGCTCTCTGTGGTCCCAGCCCTGCTGCGGCTGCTCGGACGCAGGTTTAATGTCTTCATTCAGCAAAAATGTGGATTCAGAAAAGCACGTCAGAAGGTTGAACCTCGAAGATCAGACACAGGGCCAAGTGGTGCACCATACAAGAGAAGTGTCTTGATTCCTGCTGTGGAAGAAACAGTCTCTTATCCTTCTCCCTATCCTATAAGGACTCTTATAAAACCTTTGTTTTTTACTGTTGGGTTTACAGGCTGTGCATTTGGATCAGCTGCTATTTGGCAATATGAATCACTGAAGTCCAGGGTCCAGAGTTATTTTGATGGTATAAAAGCTGATTGGTTGGATTAGCATAAAACCACAGAAAGAAGGAGACTTCAGAAAGGAGATTAACAAGTGGTGGAATAACCTTCGTGATGGCCAGCGGACTGTGACAGGTATCATAGCTGCAAATGTCTTTGTATTCTGTTTATGGAGAGTACCTTCTCTACAGAGAACAATGATCCGATATTTTACATCCAATCCAGCCTCAAAGGTCCTTTGTTCTCCAATGTTGCTGTCAACATTCAGTCATTTCTCCCTTTTTCATATGGCAGCAAATATGTACGTGTTGTGGAGCTTTTCCTCCAGCATAGTGAACATTCTGGGTCAAGAGCAATTCATGGCAGTCTCTCTGTCTGCAGGTGTTATTTCCAATTTTGTCAGTTATGTATGTAAAGTTGCCACAGGAAGATATGGACCATCACTTGGTGCATCTGGTGCAATCATGACCGTCCTCGCAGCTGTCTGCACTAAGATCCCAGAAGGGAGGCTTGCCATTATCTTCCTTCCGATGTTCACCTTCACAGCAGGGAATGCCCTAAAAGCCATTATTGCCATGGACACAGTGGGGATGATCCTGGGATAGAAATTTTTGATCATGCAGCACATCTTGGGGGAAGCTTTCTTTGGAATATGGTATGTTACTTATGGTCATGAACTCATTTGGAAGAACAGAGAACCTCTAGTGAAAATCTGGCATGAAATGAGGACTAGTGGCTGCAAAAAAGGAGGTGGTTCTAAGTAAAACTGGGCTTGGACAATACTAGTGCCATCCTGCCTGGGAGGTACAGGAGCGCCTGGGCCCTGGACTGACCATGGCTGTGCTCCTGCTTTGAAGACACTGGCATCTGGTCTCCTAGCGATTTATACTGTGTCCCTCAGTCTATGTCTACAAAAAATGAATTACGACAAAGTTGTGAAATAAAGGTTTCCCTAGGTTGTAAAATTAAAAAAAAAAGGGAGAGAGTTCTATGATCCATACAACTATCTTCCATGTGAACGCTTAGAGCAGTGGTTCTCAACCTTTGTAATGCCTCCTAATGCCACGACCCTTTAATACAGTTCCTCATATTGTGGTCACCCCCCAACCATAAAATTATTTTCATTACTACTTCATAACTGTAATTTTGCTACTGTTATGAATCGTAATGTAAATATCTGATATGCAGGATGTGTTTTCATTGTTACAATGGGATCACAACCCACAGGTTGAGAACCACTGGCATCTCATCAGTCAGGAAGAAGGGTTAGGACAGGTGCTTCCATGTGGACAAGGAGTGGACTGGTCACTTCCCAGGTTCTGGCCAGCTTTCAGAATGTATCATAGGAGGCCTGAGACCTGGTCATAGGGAAAATAAATTCACTTTGGACGTCATCACAATTGATAATTATGCAGAAATATAGCATCACATAGTTGTTTAAATCCTCTTTTTTACTCTATACATTCTCCTCATGCAGTACCATCCTTTAATAAAATCTACTGCTCGTTTATTCATCAAATCTATTGCTCATCCACATTCATGGCTCAATTATCAGCTATAGGGAGATGACTTTCAAATATTTTTCTACAGCCCAGACCTTTTCATTGAGCTCCAAAACTCTTATATCTTCCTGGAATGTCTTTTCAGTGTCTCAAAGAGGCCTCAAACTCAATGTAAAGCTCAAAATCAGCCTTTGAATTCATTCCCTTCCCTTCGTCCCTACTCCCATTATCCCTGTACAGAAAACCTAGAATATCCCCCACTGTAAAACTGCATCTGCCTTGTAGCAGGACGCCCTAATTCATTCCCTGTGCTGCAGCCAAAGTGATCTTTCCAACAAGCAAAACTCATCACCTAATCCCACCCCTATTGCTTGAAACAAATCAATGGCTTCCCTTTGCTCCCTGAGTTTCAAAGCTAAAACTGCGCAGAGCCTTCCTCTCCACATGCTGTGTGCACACTGGCTCCTCTCCATGGCATCCTTCCCTCTAACCAGGCGCCAGCACCTCCCCATGGTGTCCTCCCCTCTAAGCAGGTGCTGGCTCCTCCCCATGGCATCCTCCCCTCTAACCAGGGCCTGCTTTCCATTCAGGGGACAGCACACACCTTTGGAAAAGACCCCTGACATGTTTGATTGTCCTGTGATGCTCTCTCTTAGCCAACGCACCCCTCTCTTTCCAGGTAAGGCCCAGGGTTATAATTTGTTACTGACCTTGGTCTTCTTTGGTTCATGGCTGTTCTTCTGGACTCTAAACTTTGTGCGGGCAGGGGCCATGTATGTTTGGTTTACCATAGTATTTATTAAATAATTACTGAATCAAGGAAAGAGGGAAAGAAGGAAGGAGGGAAGGAGGGAGAGGAATTATCCCCATATCCCTTCAGCATGCTCTGTACTTTGCTACTTAGGACTTCTGTTCATACTGTCCTTCCAGTCTAGCAGATTCCTCTCTCTCACTCAAAATGCCACTGTCCCATGTCTGTCCCTCATTTCTGGAATTCTTTGAGCCTGGTTTAGACTAGGGTGCTTTACATATATATGTATATATATAGTCACTATATATATATAGAGAGAGAGTCACTTTTGGGGCAGGATCCATGTCTCATTTGTCTCCATATCCCACCACCACCTCTGTTACCAATCTCAGGCCTTCGGCCAGTGCCTTCCACAAGTTCACTGAAAAGACTAGAGTTCAGTGGGGCCACTAGAGATAAGGCTGGATCCTTCTACATATGTAGTCATGCTACTGCCTATTGCCATTTATGACTTTACTGAAGTTGAGCTGGCAGTTTTGCTAGACTCCCTCACAGAAGAAGTCAAACAAATGCAATTCCTACCTTCCAATACCCCATTATCTGAAATGGAGGATGATAATAAACCAAGCACTTAAGACACTGGCATGACTGTAAGTGTGCCCAGTGGGGTGAGCAATGGAGAGAGGGGGAGTTTGAGGTCTTGAGCAACCCTTACCTCCCTTCACTAAATCAGTGAAACTGTCTATCTTCTCCCAATTCTATTCACTTAACACGATCCTAAAGAAAACTTGTTTTAGTTTATCCATCTGCTTCGTGGTTGCCATAATATAATTTTCAAATGAAATTTCTAAATGCAGACCACACACGATATTTCAGTGGACCTAACATTGATTTATGCCAAGCCTGGGGGGAGGGAGACACTGAGGAAAGATGCTTCACCAGCAATTTTCTGACTGCTTTTGCTAGCTCTGCATTAGTAACATACAGGCAGAGTTTAGTGTCTCAATTACTTCTACATTTGGCCCATTCAAGAGTCCTATCATCTCTGTTATACCAAGTAAGCATGAAAGTCAAAACTATGATTCCTAAGACAACCATGGTGATAGAAAAGAAATTAAAAGACCCTTGCTTACTTAGTCATCATTCTGAAAAAATCAGAATGCAATTTGTTGGACAGATTCTATAATCTGCAGATGAAGGCAGTTATAGGGCTCAAGTTTATCCAGCGTTAACAAGCCCTAATAGTCTAGTTCAGCTCAGACAAAACAAACGGAAATGGCTATAAATTATCCTTCCCTAGAGACATGATTTCATAAGAGAACAAACTCTATATGCGCACAGAGAGATTTCCAATGTAAACATGTGGTGGAAGCTAAAAGCTGCAGCCGGGTTTCAAGCTTGGATATGCCAATGGCAGGGTATTTGATTTCAAAGACACCGATTTCCTCCCAGTGCAATAGCATGTATGCTTTTTCTGATGGCTACACTTTGAACTGCAGAATATGCACAAGCTTGCATATATGTGTAATTTTATAGTTTTCTTTCTAGCTAGGATATTAATAGATTTTACTTAGCTTTTCCATGCAGAAGTATGACTGGGATACAGATGCTGAAGGGATAAGGTTCCTTCTGGAAAACACAAGGCTCACTCATCACCTGGGCCATGTGAAACAGAGACTAGCCCTTAAGGCTTTGGAAAACACAAGGTGAGCAACTTGGCTCTGCATTGTTCAAGCAGGATATTAACTGAGATCCTTCTGAATATGAAAAAGTAGGGAAGAGAGAATTCCCTTGCCGTATAAAGAAGACAGAACACCCTAGCTTGTTCCTTTTAGGCTAATCAGATCTAAAAAGCCTACAACCAAGATTTCATAACAAATGAATCAGCCAACATTCATTTCGGCTATGCATCAAAAAAGGTTGTCTTCTGTTTTTATATGGCCTATGAGCTAAAAAGGATTGTTACACTTTCAAATAGTTGAAAAAAAGCACAAAAGAAAAATAATCTCTTGTGACATGTGGATGTTGTATGAAATTGAGATTTCAGTGCTCATAAATAAAGTTTATGAGAACATCGTCACATTCATTTATTTGTTCACAATGTCTACAGCTGCTTCCCACTACAATGGCAGAGGTGAGTAGTTGTGATGAAGACCCTACAATATTTTATTATGGAAAAGGTTTATTGATCTCAGATCTAAACTATGAGACAAAGGCAATATTAATCTTTAGTTTCTTTTGGGCTTTTAAGCAAACATACACATTATGTCTAGGAGCTCACAAGTGAACTAAACATCCTTGGCATTTATATCAGAATCCACTTATCCAAAGTCAAATGCTTTAGTTTTCCCTCATACTATCAGGTCACGCATGAACTATTTACACTGGAGATCACAAAGAAACCACAAGTAAGAAATCTCAATTTTTATTAAAAATTTCCTGAATCTGAAAATATTCAGGGCACCAGCTTGCATTTTGTGATCTACCATGAGTGCACCATAGACTCTTCACTTTATAGTCAATATAAATTGTTCTTGCTACCATGGCTGGCCTAAGAAAATTGTGCTTTTCAAAGTATTTTACACTTTCATATAATTTTTAAAAATTAAAGTAGTAATTAATTAAATTTAATTTAATTTATTCATCAGAGCCTGGTATAAAAAGTGACATTAGCAGCTTTGGACTAGGAACTCTTCAAGAGAATGTCCTTTGCACTTACCTTTTCTCCATACCCTGCCAGACCATGGTCTATACAATGGCCATTTGGTATTTGCTGACTTCAGCAGTATTTTTCCCTTTTTGATTTCTCTCTTGCCCTGTTCTTTTCAGGGCCTGGATAGAAAAGTTCATTATTTTATCCCTGCCCTGGGGCGGTACACACATAAACTGCTCCAGAAAGATGAGGTTTTCTAAAGCTTTAAAGTTATCTCTTCTGCTTTGGATTTCCATGCAGTCTCACTGTGTGTGGGTGTTATAATAAAGACCAAAAGTGACCACCGACAGGCCTCTGTACCAGACAAGGAACAAAGGCTGCTAACACCAGTAGCTGAAACCACTGTAGGCAGAGTCGTCTGCTGCTGCTGCTTCTTTTTCTTTCTTTTTTTTTTTTTTTAAGAGACAGCCTCTCACTCTGTCACCCAAGCTTGAATATAGCAGTGGTGCAATCACAGTTCACTGTAATCTCCAACTCCTGGGCTCAACTGCTCCTGCCTCAGGTTCCTGAGTAGATGGAACTGCAGGCACATGCCACCATGCCTGCCTACTTATCTTTTAAAAAATTCTTTTAAAAAGACAGGGTCTTGCTATGTTGTCCAGGTTGATCTCAAGTGATCTTCCTACTTTGGCCTCCCAAAGTGCTGGGATTACAAGCATGAGCCACTGGACCTGGCCAAGCCTGCTTCTTAAAGCCAAATCTTTGCTATGCAGGGGACCCCCCAACCATTTTGTGGGAAGTACTAAGTCTATTGCCCCAAAGTTATAGTAAATAAAGGAATGTTGCTAACAAAAATTTCTAAACTGCTATTCCTTTGCACATATAGAACATACATTTAGTCAATAAAC
>CAUYRH010118682.1:0-18466 GCA_963574655.1 Perodicticus potto
GCGCCTGTAGTCCCAGCTACTTGGGAGGTGGAGGCAGGAGACTCGCTTGAGCCCAGGAATTGGAGATTGCTGTGAGCTGTGATGCCACGGCACTCTATCCAGGGTGACAGCTTGAGGCTCTGTCTCAAAAAAAAAAAAAAAGAAGTGACAATAGGCTCAGCGCTTATAGCACAGTGGTTACAGCGCTAACCACATACACCAAGACTGCGGGTTCGAAACCCGGCCTGGGCTAGCTAAACAACGATTAACTGCAACAACAACAAAAAATAGCCGGATGGTGTGGCAGATGCCTGTAGTCTCAGCTACTTGGGTTGCTGATGAAAGTGATTCGGTTAATCCCAATAGTTTTTGGTTGGTGTGTGCTATTATGCTATGGAGGTAAAACTAGGGCAACCTAGTGAGAATATGTAAAAAAATTAAAAAAAAAAAAAAAAAAACAAGAAGTGACGATAATTCTCTCATCCCTTCTAGACCCAAAACAATCAAATGGCATTACCAAATACTTTAAATCCTGTGGTTCTCAAAGCTGGCTAAATATTGAAATCCCTGGAGAAATTTCGATATTACTATTGCCTTTGTCCCACCCCAATATTGTAATGATTTAATTGGTCTGGGTATGGCCTGGGCTATGGAAGTTCAGAAAGGTCCCTGGGGGATTTTAAGGTGCAGACAAATTTGGGAACCACAGCCTTTTTTTTTCTTTTTTGAACCACAGCCTTAATCAGATGATCACAATCCCAGCTGCACATTCGAATCACTGTGAGGATCCTTTAAAATTCCAGATGTTTGGGCCACACCTCAGTCCAATTAAATCAGAATATCGGGGGTAAGGCTCAAACCTCAGAAACTAGGTGTGGAAAAACCTCCCCAGGTGATTCCAATGTGATGCCAAGATTAGAAACCACCACAGCAGGTGAAATTCCAAACCTGCACAGGCAATGACACAATTTGCACGCATTTGTTCTGTAACTCTAAGATGAAGCTAAAGAGAAGAAGCAAGTTCTAGAAGACAGGTAAGAAGCAGGCTAAGGACAACCCCTTAAAACAATTGTCCTACTTTATTTTTTTGTCTGTTTGTTTGTAGAGACAGAGTCTGACTTTATCGCCCTCGGTAGAGTGCTATGGCATCACACAACTCACGGCAATCTTCAACTCCTGGGCTTAGGTGATTCTTTTGCCTCAGCCTCTCGAGTAGCTGGGACTACAGGTACCTGCCACAATGCCCGGCTATTTTTCTGTTTTGCAGTTCGGCCGAGGCCGGGTTTGAACCCGCCACCTTCGGTATATGGGGCCGGTGCCCTACTCGATGAGCCATAGGCACCGCCCCAATTGTCCTACTTTAATATTAAAATGGGCTCACTTTTCTCTTGAATGTTAATTTTTTTTTTTTTTTTTGAGACAGAGTGTCACTCTGTCACCCTGGGTAGAATGCCATGGCGTCATAGCTCACAGCAACCTCAAATTCTTGGGCTTGAGTGATCCTCTTGCCTCAGCCTACCAAGTAGCTGGAACTATAGGCCCTCACCACAACACCTGGCTAATTTTTTTTGTTTTTGTTTTTAGAGACAGGGTCTCACTCTTGCTCAGGCTGGTCTCGAATTCCTGAGCTCAAGCAATCCATGCACCTCAGCCTTCCAGAGTGTCAAATGTTAATTTTATAGCTTGTCTAAGATTATAGAAACTGATGATATCTAAGCTCGACTTTCTACCACACACACCAAAATAAGTACAGAAGAAATGGGAAAGAAAACTCATTAAAGAGATGAAAACCTTTACAGAGTATGGCAAACCTGTGCTCAAAACTCCTGGGTAGGTCGAGACAAGGAGAAAGCAGAAAAGCAAGCTATTTGGTTATGTATTACCCAACTAC
Organism: Perodicticus potto; assembly: GCA_963574655.1. Taxonomy (NCBI): domain Eukaryota; kingdom Metazoa; phylum Chordata; class Mammalia; order Primates; family Lorisidae; genus Perodicticus; species Perodicticus potto. Next base: position 1,871 of record CAUYRH010118682.1, read on the forward strand.
TATAGTTAGTATTCATCTACAGCTTGATGTGCGCTTTTACTCATTATCCCAAATGCTAAGCTTGGAGATAAAACCCCAATTATTCTCCTTAGCTACACATTAGAGTCACCTGGAAAACATTTTTAAAAATGATGGTAGGGCCACACCCAAAGTAGTTAGGACTATAGACATGCGCCACCATGCCCAACGAATGTTTCTATTGTTTGTAAAGATGAGGTCTCCCTCTTGCTCAGGCTGGTCTTGACCTCCTGAGCTCAAGCAATCCTCCTGCCTTGGCCTCCTGAGGTACTAAGATAACACTAGCTGGCATGAGCCACTGTGCCCAGCCCAGTCTTTTAAAATTGCTCTCCAAAGGCCAGGCAAAGTGGCTCATGCCTGTAATCCTAGCACTCTGGGAGGCCAAGGCGGGTAGGTTGCCTGAACTCATGAGTTCAAGACCAGCCTGAGCTGTACAAGACCTCATCTCTAAAAACAGCCATGTGTTCTGGCAAGCAACTGTAGTCCCAGCTACCTGGGAGGCTGAGGCAATAGAATCACTCAAGCCCAAGAGTTTGAGGTTGCTGTGAGCTATGACTCCATGGCATTCTACCCAGGGTGGCAAAGTGAGCCTCTGTCTCAAATAAATAAATAAAGTACCTGTAAGTTCCTAGGAGATATAAGGGTTTGTAGTAAATGAGCTTTTCCAATTGCAAAATATCTATGGCAGTGGACTGAAAACCTGGCTGTACATTGGTATCATCTGGAGAGCATTTTTTAAAAATCTTTATTTGTTCATTTTTTTGAGACAGGGTCTCACTTTGTCACCCTTAGTAGATTGCTGTGGCGTCATAGGGCACAACAACCTCAAACTCTTGGGCTAAAGCACTTCTCTTGCCTCAGCCTCCCTGGTAACTGGGAGTACAGGTGGACACCACAACACCCAGCTATTTTTAGAGATAATAATGAACCTGTGAGCTCAAGCAATCCACTCAACTCAGCCTCCCAGAGTGCTGTGATTACAGCCATGAGCCACTGCACCCAGCCAGGAACTTACAGGTATTTAAGTTAACACTAGTCTGTATGTCCCAACCCCAATTTCTACTGTTCTGCCTTACCCTTTACTATGCAATGTGACCAATTTAGGTTGACCAACTTGTCCCAGTTTGTCTGAGATGCTCTCAGTTTTAGCACTGCAAGTCCCATGTCCCAGGACAGTTGGTCACCATAACAATATTTTGCAGCTCACAAACTGTAACACACTATTAGATTTTTTTTTTTTTTTAGACAGAGTCTCACTCTGTCACCCTGGGTAGAGTGCCATAGTTCACAGCAACCTTAAATTCTTGGGCTCAAGCGATCCTCTTGCCTCAGCTTCCCAAGTAGCTAGAACTACAGGTGCCCACCACAACACCCGGCTATTTTTGGAGATAGGGTCTAACTGTTCCTCAGGCTGGTCTCCAAGTCTTCAGCTCAAGTAATTCACCCACCTCAGCTCCCCAGAATGCTAAGATTACAGGCGTGAGCTACCACACCCAGCCCTAGATTATTCTTTTAACACCCAGCATCTAAATCTTGGATCATTGTCCAATGAAAGGGATCAGGGTTCACTGGAAATGGCTGATTCTAGGACTAGGACAGGGAAAATATACAGTGAGCCTTACAATCTTGTAACAGAATCTAAGAAGCTGCTTAATGGAGGCATTTCTAAATGACATGAGAACCAACCTGAGGAGACTGCCACTGGCCAAACTGGAGAAAATTTGAGCATCAAATAAGAAAATTATTGAACTGAACTTTTTTTTTTTTGAGCTGAACTTAAAACATTGAATTCAAATAAGAAAAACCTGAATCGCGTGATATTTAAATAAAGAAAATAATTTTGTCACCTCTGGAAATAACTATCATATCCTATCATATCAACTTCTTGCTCTGAAAATTAGTATTTAAGGGAAAAAAAATTAAGCATTTACCTTGACTTCTTGGAGGGGCTCTAGTTTATACCTACAGGTGAGGGAAAGCTCATCTTTACAGAAGAATGGATGAAAAGAATTAGGAAATCACCATTTTGCAACCCCAATTAAACTGAGTTAGAAAATAAATTTTAAAAATTAAAAATATAAATGACTGAGTCAGGGAAGAGTAATCAATAGATACTAAAATCTTTAGGCAAGGCCACATAGGGTAGCTCATGCCTGTGATCCTAGCTCTCTGGGAGGCTGAGATGAGTGAATTGCCTGAGCTCCTAGCTCAGAGTTCTGAGACAGCCTGAGTGATAGCAAGACACTGGTCTCTACTAAAAAAAATAAAAATAGCTTGACACTGTGGTGGGTGCCTGTAGTCTCAGCTACTCGGGAGGCTGAGGGAAGAGGATTGCTTGAGTCCAAGAGTTTGAGGTTGCTGTGAGCTAGGACACCATAGCACTCTACCCAGGGTAACAGAATGAGACTCTGCTCCCTCCCCCACAAAAAGAAAAACTTTAGGTGACAGGCTATCAGGGAACAGGATAGTCACATGATACCAAATAACACCCCACAGACTTCTTATTAATTACAAAGGGAAAATTACAGAGAGTTCTGAGGCCATTAATCTATCGCCTTTACCAAGAGTGGACAACTGATATACGATGCACCTCCTGATGGGATGCAACATGAAGTATACACTGTAACTTAAGAAATATTCTTGTCAAAAATGGTTTAATGTGGCTCAGTAGCTCAGCAGCTAGAGCGCCAGCCACATACACAGGAGCTGGTGGGTTCGTATCCTGCCTGGGTCTACCAAACAACAATGACAACTGCAACCAAAAACTAGTCAGGCATCGTGGCAGGCACCTATAGTCCCAGCTACATGGGAGGCTGAGGCAAGAGGATTGCTTAAGCCCAAGAGTTTGAGGTTGCTGTGAGCTGTGACGCCACAGCACTCTACCAAGGGCGACATAGTGTGACTCTGTCTCAAAAAAAAAAAATGGTTTAATCTGAATCTAATTAAGCCACCATACCTACAAGAAATTCAAGAGCCAGAAGAAGTTAAACACTACCATAAAAAAAAAAAAAAAAAAAAACAACGCCCTAGCTTGCCCAAAACTGAGGGGATTCCCAGGATAAGGACTAGTGATCAAACTGGGAGATTCCTGGCAAACTAGGACAGTTGGTCACCCTACTATCAAACAAATACATAACATGGGGTGGATCCAGTATACAAAAAAGTCAGTGTCATGAAAAAAAAGAAGTAGGTAGACCTAGATTAAGAGAGACTGAAGAGACACAACCACGAAATGCAATGTGTGAATCAGCCATAAAAGACAATTTAAGGACAGTTGGGGAAACTGACCCTAAAAGCAGTGCAATCCGTCAGTACACACATGTAAATGAACTATGTCACTAAGCATACTAATACAGCTTTCATTTTCTTTTCTTTTTTTTTTTTTGTTACAACTTTCTCAATGGAGTATGTGGTTCTCTAATATATACTCTGGTGCAAACTCCTTCTCTCCTTGTGAATGAACAGGCAGTCTGCAGACCACATTTTAGGAAGCACTGGTCTACATAGTAGAAGATAGTTAAGACTGGTAAGGTATTGTTAATTTTATTAGCTGAACTTACAGTATTATGGTTATGTAAAAAAATGTCCTATATTATGCTTTGATATACGCTGAGGTATTTGAAGTGTCAACATGTCTAAAACTTTCAAATGGTTTATCAAAGAACATATATACATAGATAAAGCACACATAGCAAAATGTTCACATCTGTTGAATCTTGATGGTGACTATACTGATGTTCATTGTACTGTTCTTTCTACTTTCTTGTATGTTTGAAATTTTTCATAAAAAAAAGGATGGAAGTATGATTCTAAAATCATCTTACAGGATATATGGGTATTCCACATTTTGTTGATTTTTGCTTTATTGCGCTTTGGGGATATTGCATTTTACAAAAAATTAAGGTTTGTTGCAATTCTGTGTCAAGAAACTTGGCTTCATTTTTCCAACAGCATGTGCTCATTTCTTGTCTTTGTATCATATTTCCAAATTTTTGTTTTGTTGTGTTTTGTTTAGAGACAGAGTCTCACTTTGTCACCCTTGGTAGAGTGCTATGGCTTCACGGCTCACAGCAACCTCCAACTCCTGGGCTTAGGCCATTCTCTTGTCTCAGCCTCTCGAGTAACTGGGACTACAGGTGCCCGCCACAACGCTCAGCTATTTTTTTGTTGCAGTTCAGCCAGGGCCTGGTTTGAACCCGCCACCCTTGGTATATGGTGCCAGTGCCCTACTCACTGAGCCACAGGCACAGCCCATATTTTCAAATTTTTTATTATCATATTTGCTATAATGATCTGTGATCAGTGATCTTTGATGTTACTACTGTAATTGTTTTGGGGCACCATGAACTATAACCACATAAGATGGTGAACTTTATCAATAAATGCTGTGTGTGTTCTGACTACTCCATCCATTCCCCCATTTCTCTCCCTCTCTTCAGGCCCTCCTATTCCCTGAAACACAAAAATATTGAAATTAGGCTGATTAATAACTCTACAATGGCCTCTAAAGTGATCAAGTGAAAGGAAGGCCCACAAGTCTCTCAGTTGAAATCAAAAGCTAAAAATGATTAATTTAAGTGAAGAAGGCTCCTCAAAAGCCAAGCTAGGCTGAAAGCTTGGCCTCTTGTACCAAACAGTTAGCCAAATAGTGCATACAAAGGAAAAGATCTCCAAAGAAATTAAAAGTACTACTCCAATGAGCACATAAATGATAAAAAATCAAAACAGGCTATTGTTGATATGGAGAAAGTTTTAGTAGTCTGGATAGATTAAACCAGCCACATTTCCTTAAGCCAGAGAAAGGCCCTCCCCTCAATTCTATGAAGACTGAGAGAGATGAGGAAGCTACAGAAGAAAGTTGGAAGTTAGCAGAGGTGAGTTTATGGGGTTTTAAAAAAAGGAGCCATCTCCAGCTCAGTGCCCATATTGCTCAGTGGTTAGGGCACCAACCATATACACCAAGGCTATCGGGTTCGAACCTGGCCTGGGCCTGCTAAACAACGACAACTACAGCCAAGAAAGTAGCTGGGCATTGTGGTGGGTGCCTGTAGTCCCAGGGTGACAGTGAGACTCTGTCTCAAAAAAAATAAAATAGGTGGCGCCTGTGGCTCAGTGAGTAGGGCACCAGCCCCATATACCAAAGGTGGCAGGTTCAAACCCGGCCTCGGCCAAACTGCAAAACAAAATAATAGCCGGGCGTTGTGGCGGGCGCCTGTAGTCCCAGCTACTCGGGAGGCTGAGGCAAAAGAATCGCCTCAGCCCAGGAGTTAGAGGTTGCTGTGAGCTGTGTGATGGCATGGCATTCTACGGAGGGCGATAAAGTCAGGCTCTGTCTCTACAAAAAAAATAAATAAATAAAATAAAATAAAAATTGGTTATAAAAATAATATAACTCGGGCAGCACCTGTGGCTCAGTGGGTAGGGTGCCAGCCCCATATACCGAGGATGGTGGGTTCAAACCTGGCCCTGGCCAAACAGCAACAAAAAAATAGCTGGGTGTTGTGGTGGGCGCTTATAGTCCCAGCTACAAGGGAGGCTGAGGCAAGAGAATTGGCTAAGCCCAAGAGCTGGAGGTTGCTGTGAGCTGTGATGCCACAGTACTCTACCAAGGGCAACAAAGTGAGACTCTGTCTTTAAAAATAAATAAATAAATAATAATAATAATAATAATAGGATAACTCTACTACATAAAATTTAAAACTAAGGAAATGGAAAAGAAAGCTTACATCATTACCATAAACCAATACTTCCATCATTTTAGAATATTTCCTTCTAACCTTTTAAAATGGGTATTTATTGTATTGTATAGTTTTATGTAGTATGTACGCATATATTTTTCTTTTTTTTTTTCTTTTTTCAGATAGAGTTTCATTCTGTTGCTCTATCGCCCAAGATGGAGTGCAGTGGCACAATCATAACTCATTGTAACTTTGTAACTTCACAAACCTGGGCTCAAGTGATTTTCCTGGCTCAGCCTCCCAAGTTGCTAGGACTACAGGTACACACCACTATGCCCAGCTAATTTTAATTTTTTTTTGGTAGAGACAAGGTCTTGCTTGAACTCCTGGCCTCAAGTCATCCTCCTACCTCAGTCTCCCAAAGTGCTGGAATTAGAAGCATGAATCACTGAACCCAGCCTGTATGTCTGTATGTTATTCTGTTGTGACATCCTAAAAAATCTTTCTTGTTGGGTGGCACATGTTGCTCAGTGGGTAGGCTGCCAGTCACATATACCATGGCTGGTGAGTTTGAACCCGGCTGGGCCAGCTAAAACAACGACAACTGCAACAAAAAAAAATAGCTGGGTGTTGTGGTGGGTGCCTGTAGTCCCAGCTACTTGAGAGGCTGAGGCAAGAGAATCGCCTAAGCCCATGAGTTTGAGGTTGCTGTGAGCTGTGACGACACAGCACTCTACCCAGGGCGACAGCTTGAAACTCTGTTTCCAAAAAATAAAAATCTTTCTGGTTGCTCCCCCTGGGCTAGTTAATTCTTAGAGATAGCAAGGACTTGGCGAGAAGATGTCTTTGATATATCAACTAACCAATTCAGAGCCATTCCTCCTCTATCTGGCCCATATACCTAGAAAACAATATTCCTATACTGGGGTTTGGGGGGTTTTTTGTTTGTTTGTTTGTTTGTTTGTTTGAGACAGAGTCTCACTCTGTTGCCCCAGGCTACAATGCTGTGGTGTCAGCCTCCCTCACCAGCAACTTCAAACTCCTGAGCTCAAGCAATTCTCCTGCCTCAGCTGCGACAATAGGCACCCTCCACAATATCAGGCTAATTTATCTATTTTTAGTAGAGATGGGGTCTGGCTCTTGCTCGGGCTAGTCTTGAACTCCTGAACTCAAGGGATCCTCCTGCCTTGGCCTCCCAGAGTGCTAGGATTGTAGGCATGACCCACCACACCCAGCTAATATTCTTGTGCTTTAATCACCATAGGGCCCAAAACAACAAAACTAGAGAGTTTCCCTATAACTTACAGGCTGCAAGAATTATTCAAACTAGCCAGTCCTGAACTGTTCACCAGCCTTGTTGTTGCCTTTCCGAAGGAAACCCAAATAAAGGCAGTGGCCTAAACCTTCTGTTTCTACCTTCTGTCTCCTGACCATTCTGGTGTCTTTCCTATGTGACCCTACATGCCATGGATGCCTCTTGTATCTATGACCTGTGGGTATAATAGATTTTTCCTGAGCCTCTCCTGTGTCTCCTCCTGTGGCTTCACCTGACTGACCATCTCAAAAAAGAACGTAAAACATGGGGCGGCGCCTATGGCTCAAAGGAGTAGGATGCCAGCCCCATACACCGGAAGTGGTGGGTTCAAACCCGGCCCCGGCCAAAAACTGCAAAAAAAAAAGAATATAAAACATGGCTCGGCGGCTGTAACTCAGCAGCTAGGGTGCCAGCCACATACACGGGAGCTGGCGGGTTCGAACCCAGCCCAGGCCTACTAAACAACAATGACAACTACAACAACAACAAAAAAATAGCCAGCCATTGTGGCAGGCACTTGTATCCCAGCTACTTGGGAAGCTGAGGCGAGAGAATCTTTTAAGCCCAAGAGTTTGAGGTTGCTGTGAGCTGTGACGCCATGGCACTCTACCGGGCAACACAGTGAAACTCTGTCTCAAAAAAAAGCAAAGAAAGAAAGAAAAAATCCTAAAGAAAAAAAAAGAATATAAAACATTATACAGGGCTATAACAGCCATATTTTTCAGAGAATGAGGCTTCTCTAGAAGTATTTAGGATTGAGAAGAATTAAAAATACTAGTAGACCTGATATAATTTTGTAAGCCAGACAATGCTTGCTAAGTTACACATCCTTAGGCCACTCACTAAAAGATTCAAAACATAATCTAAATTGTTGGGCAAGAATCCAAGAACTGCAGAGCTGAAGAAATCACAGACTAGAGAATATTTAATATAAAGTCTGTTTTCAATATCCACTTTATGATACTACATATTGCATTCTGGAGCTTTCTGCCTCCATACTACACAGCACAACTATAGTTGTTTAGTCTCTTCTTTGAAAATCTCCATTCCCTTAGGGCAGTGGTTCTCAACCTTCCTAATGCTGCGATCCTTTAATACAGTTCCTGTAGGTCATGACCCACAGGTTGAGAACCGCTGCCTTAGGTCCTCTCCAAAAACCAATTCTCCCTCTGTGGGTGAGAATTAATTGGTGCTATTGCTCCTAGGGATGGATAATCGCACTATTAATGCGTATTCTAGAGGCTTCAAAGCCAAGAAAGCCCAAAGGAATGCATCTTTACCGATGATCACTCAGTCACCCTGCAATCACTATGTAGCTTACTCGGTTTTGTAAAAAGCTAAATTTATTTCTAGTTCTAATCCTTGGCTACCTCATGAACTTAGAAGTCTTAAAAACATCTAAAAATAGTTAAATCTCTGAGCAAATACACACTCTAGTCAATGTGAAATTATTACCAGCTGCTATAAAAAGCTCAGTTGTCACAATGCCATAAACAGACTCAGATGGAAGAAGACAAGAAAATAAAGTAGGACCAAGAGACCTATGACAGGCTGATAGCAAAAGTAAGAAACAATCTAGATCCAGAGTCAAGGAATGGCAAGTGGTAAAACAAGGCAAACGAGCACAGCGACCAAGGAAACCTAAAATCTAAGGTTAAATGTGCCTGAGACAGAGCACTACTATATTTTTCCAGCTCACAATCCAAAGATTTCTTTCTCTGGTTATGGTCCCAGCATCTGCAATGTAGCAATATGCCAAACCTGAAAGTTTGGTAAATTTCAGCCTTAACAAATAGCCTGCAGTCTTCTAGGAGGCTGCTTATCTAGTGAACAGGAACACCAGTTCGCAGTGTCGGGTATGGGGAAACAAATCCACAGGTATAGCTTGTCTCAGGACAAAAGGCTTGCCTTGGAGCTTCATAGCAGAGTGTGGAGGACAGCACAGCCTGTAGAATTAGATCATAAAGTCAGTTCCCAAAAACAAAAGGAGAACCTACAAGAACACAATTGCTTAAAATGTAAGCCCTTCCTCTGTGTTCCCACAGCCCCCTGTGTTTCTCGTTTATGGAACATTTATCATACTTATGTAAGATTTTTTCTTTTTTTTTTTCTTTTGAAAGAGAGTCTCACTCTGTTCCCCAGGCTAGAGTGGGTGCCATCAGCCCAGCTCACAGCACTCTCAAACTCCTGGGTTCAAGTGATCCTTCTACCTCAGCCTCCTGAGTAGCTGGGACTACAAGTGTCCCCCACAGCATCTGGGTAATTTTCCTATTTTTAGTAGAGAAGGATTTTCACTCTTTCCCAGGCTGGTCTCAAACTGCTGAGCTCAAGTGGTCCCCCTACCTTGGCCTCACATAGTGCTAGGATTATAGGAGTGAGCCACCATGCCCGGCCATAACTGTTTTTCTTAACCATCTTCCTCACTAGAGTATAATCCTTCTGAGGTTAGAAATGAGGCAAAAACTGCTTATTCCTGTGTTCCCACTATGTGACATAGAATAGGGGTTCAATATATATCTGGTGAATGAAGAAGGTGCCTAGATCACATATTTGTCTGTATGATTTACATACAGGTTATTACTAAATATGTTTCATTTATTGTATTAAAAATTCTCAAAGTACATTACTTTTTTCCCCTTCTTTCAAAGGCGCATTACAGAAAATATGGCCAAGCAAAAATGAAACTGACTAGATATAAAAATGCACCTATAAAACACCCAGTGCGGTGGCCCACGCCTATAATCCTAGCACTCTGGGAGGCCAAGATGGGTGGACTGCTTGAACTCACAAGTTCGAAACCAGCCTGAGCAAGACCAATACCCCCATCTCTAAAAGCAGTCGGGCATTGGGCAGTGCCTGTTTGTCAGCAGGTAGGGTGCCAGCCACATACACTGAGGCTGGTGGGTTCAAACCCAGCCCAGGCCAGCTAAAACAACAATGACAACTGCAACTGCAACAAAAAAATAGCCAGGCTTGTGGCAGGCACTTGTATCCCAGCTACTTGGGAAGCTGAGGCAAGAGAATCATTTAAGCCCAAGAGTTTGAGGTTGCTGTGAGCTGTGACACTATGGCACTCTATAGAGGGTGACAAAGACTCTGTCTCAAAAAAAAAAATACGACTATAAGCTCACCATTCAGAGAAAGGTACCACCACTGCTAACTTTTTAAGATACATGTTTCCAAATACTTAAAATTGATTTCTAAAGATGGACTTACACTATACATAATGTACATACTGCTTTACAACCAATTTCTTCAGTTATTAATATATCATAACCATCTCTCAATTATTCGGTATTGAAAGCTATCTCACTTTTATTGGTTCTATGTTATTTTATGAAATAAATGTAATATAGTTTATCTAATTCCCTGCGATCGAAAATCTAAGTTTTTCTTTTTGCTATTTCAAAAAGTCATTCTATGAATACTATAGTTGTATCTTTTAACACATTTTCAGTTATTCAGTAGAAGTGCTGAGTTGACAGGCCTATACGTTTTTCCCTTTTTTATGAGACAGAGTCTCTGTCACCCAGGCTGTAGTGCAGTGATACAATCATAACTTACTGTGCAACTTCCACCTCCTCGACTGAAATGATCTTCCTGTCTCAAGCCTCCTGAGTAGCTGGGATTACAGGCACATTCCACCACACCCTGCTAATTTTTTTTTTTTTTTTTTTTGTAGAGATAGGGTGTTTATAGGTTGCCTGGGCTGGTCTTGCACTCTTGGGCTCAAGCAATCCTTCCACCTCAGCCTCCAAAAGTGTTGACATGAGCTACCATGCTTGGCCAAGTCTATGTTTTTAAGGTCCTAAAATATATACCACCAAACTGTTCTAAAAAAGGTTTATATCCAAACCAGCAAAGTAAAACCAATTTATATCCAAACTAGCAAAGTAAAAAAACTCATTGTTCACCACATATTCTTTTGTATTATTTGAATTTTTTCCACCATATACACATACTGTCTTTTTTTTTTTTTTGAGACAGAGTCTCACTCTGTCACCCTCACCCTCAGTAGAGTACTGTGGCATCATAGCTCACAGCAATCTCAAACCCTTGGGCTCAAATGATCATCTTGTTACAGCCTCTTTAGTAGCTGGGATTACAGGCACTCACCACAATGCCTGGCTAGTTTTTTGAGACCAGGTCTTGGTCTTGCTCTTGTTCAGGCTGGTCTCAAATACCTGAGCTCAAGCAATCCACCTGCCTCGGCCTCCCAGAGTGCTAGGATTACAGGCATGAGCCACCTTGTGCCTGACATACTATCTTTTAAGTAAGTTTTTCTTAGCATTTTGAGACCATGTTTACTATTTTACTCAGCATGAATATTAATGGAATCCTAGGTTTACCCTGAATCATTACATTTTTTTAATTTATTGTTTTGCATTTGAGAACTTTCATTTAATTCAAAAATGAAATAACATAAAAAGGTATACAGTGAAGTCTCCATCCCACCTGTGACTTCCATCTCCCCCGTTCTTGTAAACCATACAGAACTACTTCGGTTTCTTATGTAATTACCAGAGTTTCTCTATGCATATACAAGCTAATATGAATATTTATTATTGTGCTTTAATTTTTATAAAGATAGTTTATGTTATATTAACAATTCAGAGGCTGGGCGTGGTAGCTCACACCTGTAATCCTAGCACTCTGGAAGGCAGAGGTGAGTGGACTGTCTGAGCTCAGGAGTTCAAGACCAGCCTGAGCAAGAGCAAGACCCCATCTCTAAAAAATAGCTGGGCACATTGTGGTGGGTACCTAAAGTCCATGTACCAGGGTGCCTGAGACAAGAGAATCACTTTGAACCCAAGAGTTTGAGATTGCTACTCTGTCTCAAAAAAAAAAAAAATTCTGTACCTGTCTATTCACACTTGGTAACATAGCTTAAAACCATAGCTCTCACACTTCAAAGGATACCATCCAGAAAATGAAAAGACAACCCACAGAAAGGGAGAAAACTTTTAAATCATAAGGGACTTATATCGGAATATAAAATAACTCTTAAAACTCAATAACAAGGCTCGGCGCCTGTGGCTCAAAGGGCTAAGGCGCCAGCCATGTACACCTGAGCTGGCGGGTTCGAATCCAGCCCGGGCCTGCCAAAACAACAATGATGGCTGCAACCAAAAAATGGCCGGGTGTTGTGGTGGGCGCCTACAGTCCCAGCTACTTGGGAGGCGGAGGCAGGAGACTCACTTGAGTCCAGGAATTGGAGGTTGCTGTAAGCTGTGATGCCATAGTACTCTATCCAGGGTGATAGCTTGAGGCTCTGTCTCAAAAAAAAAAAAAAAAAAAAAACTCAATAACAAAAAGACAATCTAATTAAAAATGAACAAAGAATTTGAACAGATACTTCTCCAAAGATTTACAAATGGCCAAAAAGCACATGTAAAACTGTTCAACCTCATTAGCCACTGGGGACATGCAAATAAAAACTATGAACTAGGCAGTGCCCATAGCTCAGTGGGCAGGGCACCAACCACATACACCTAGGGTGGCAGGTTCAAACCCAGCCTGGGCTTGCTAAGCAACAATGACAACTGCAACCAAAAAATAACCGGGCATTAAGGCAGGCGCCTGTAGTCCCAGCTACTTGGGAGGCTGAGGCAAGAGAATCACTTACGCCCAAGAGTTTGAGGTTGCCATGAGCTGTGACGCCACAGCAATCTACCCAGGGCGACAGCTTGAGACTCTGTTTCAAAACAACAACAACAATGTGCTAGGCATAGTGGCACACACTTTGTGCTACTGGGGAGGCTGAAATGGGAGGACTGCTTGAGCCTAGGAGTTTGAGACTAGCCTGGGCAATAAGGAAGATCTTGTCTCTATTTAAAAAAAGGTAAGGTGAATTGTATAATAAATGATTTATATCTCAATAAACCTGTTATAAAAATAGCATGTCTTAGAGATCTTTCATTCTCAGTATAGACAACATCTTCATTCTTTTCTTTTTTTTAGCAGCACAGTGTTCCATCGCATGGACGTAGCATAGCTGATTTAACCAGTTCCCTGCTGATGGTCTTTTGGGCTATTTCAACTTTTTCTGCTAAAATACTAAAATAAACAAATTTGGGCCAGGCGCGGTGGCTCACGCCTACAATCCTAGCACTCTGGGAGGCCAAGGCGGGTGGATTGCCTGAGCTCACAGGTTCAAGACCAGCCTTAGCCAGAGTGAGACCTCATCAATAAAAATAGCTGGACATTGTGTCGGGTGCCTGTAGTCCCAGCTACTTGGGAGGCTGAGCCAAGAGAATGGCTTAAGCCCAAGAGATTGAGGTTACTGTAAGCTATAATCCCATGGCACTCTACCAGGGCGACAAAGTGAGACTCTATCTCAATAAAAAAAAAAAAAAAAATTGTAAGTATAATGTCATTTTACACTTATGTGAGTGTATCTGTAGAACAAAGCCCCAAGAATGGAATTATTGAGTCAAAGGGTATGTCTGCATTTGTAATTTTAATCTTTATTGCTAAATTTCCCTCCACAGGTAGAGTGCCAGTTTACAAAGGGTTAGTACTCAGTTTATACCAGTAATTTTTTTAGAATTCACATTGCCCTATACACGGTGTCCATAAAGTTTGTGTGCAATTTAAAATAGGTTTACATTGTAAATTGCACATGAACTTTATGGACATCCTAAATTATCACCAATGATGCATTATCAAACTTTTGAACTTTTACCAATTAGATGTAAAAAAATAGTATCTCGGGTACTTCTTCTTTTTTGTTGTTTTTTTCTTGAGACAGACTCACTCTGTCATGTTGAGTAGAGTGCTACAGTGCCATAGCTCACAGCCACCTCAAACTCTTGGGCTTGAGCAATCTTCCTGCCTCAGCCCCCGGAGTAGCTGGGGGACTGAGTAGGGACTATAGGCACTCGCCACAGTGCCTGGCTAGTTTTTTCTACTTTTAGTAGAGATGGGGTCTTAATCTTGCTCAGGCTGGTATTGAACTCCTGAGTTCTATCAATCCACCATCCTCAGTCTCCCAGACACACCTAGCCTCAGGTATTTCTAATTTGCATTTCCATTATTATAGGACAGATGACATCTTCTCATGGTTCACAAACACATTAATAACATTTCTTTTTCATATTGTCTGCTCATTTTTCTATTGGGCTATTGTACTTTTTCTTATTGATTTCCAGGAGATTGTCATAAAGGAAAAAAGTCTTGTGATATGAACTGCAATTTTTCCTCCCAGTTTGTATGTTGTCTCCTGTCTTTACTTATAGTACTTTTCATCATGCACAAATTTCTTATTTTGTCCATAGTTTTATTGAAATATAACTCACATACCATATAGCTCACCCATTCATACTGTTCATTGGTTTTTAATATATTCACAGAGTTGTAAAACTATCACCATTATCAATTCTGGCACATTTTTCATTAGGCCAAGAAGATACCACACATTCCTTAGCAATCATGTCCCATTTCTCCCCAAACCTCACTGCCACCACCCCTAGCCAACCACACTTTCTGTTTCTATAGATTTGCCTATTCTAGACATCTCCTATCAATGGAATCAAACAATATGAGGCCCTTTGGGTTTGGCTTCTGGATACCAGTCCCTCATAAATGATTTGCAAATATTTTTTCCTATTCTGTAGTTTGTCTTTTCATTTTCTCAATGATATCATTTGCAGCATAGAAGGTTTTTTTCATTTTTATCTTTTTTATTTTTTTCTTTTGGTCTTTAAGCTTTTTTTTTTTAAGAATTTTATTTATTTTTCTTTTCTTTTTTTATTGTTGGGGATTCATTGAGGGTACAAAGAACCACGTTACAATGATTGCATTTGTTGGGTAAAGTCCCTCTTATAATTGTCTCCTGCCCCCAAAAGGTGTGTTACACAGTGACCCCCACCCGCTTCCCTCTTTCCCTCTCTCTGCTTTTCCCCTCTCTGCTCTTCCCTTTCCCACCCCCTCCCTCCATCTTTAAGCTTTTTTTTTTTTTTTTTAAGAGACAAGAGTCTCACTTTGTCACCCTCAGTAGAGTATCGTGGCATCACAGCTCACAGCAACCTCCAGCTCTTGGGCTTAGGTGATTCTCTTGCCTCAGCCTCCCAAGTAGCTGGGACTACAGGTGCCTGCCACCACCTCCGGCTTTTTTGTTGTTGCAGTTTGGCCGGGGCCGGGTTCAAACCCGCCACCCTTGGTATATGGGGCTGGCACTCCACTCACTGAGTCACAGGCACCACCCCCAGTATTTAAGCTTTTAATGTCATATCTAAGAAGGCTTTGCTTAACCTAAGGTTCTAAAGACTCTAAATCTCCTATGTTTTCGTCTAAGAGTTTTATAGTTTCAGCTCTTACATTCAGTTCTATGACACATTTTGAATTCATGTCTGTGTACCATGTAATGAAGGGAGAAGTTATTTTTAGGCAATCAGATTTAACAACTTTTTATTATATATCTTCTGAATTTTCACTATTTGAAAATCCTGGCACCGGCCCCATATGCCGGAGGTGGTAGGTTCAAACCCAGCCCCAGCCAAATCTGAAAATGCTTCTGCACTCCAAGATAATCAAGAAATTATTTGATTTCCTAGGGTACATTTATAGTTTCCCTTTTTTACCTTTTTTTTATTCAAGACAGTCTTGCTCTGTCACCCATGCCAGAGTGTAGTGGCATGATCTTAATTCACCATAGCCTTGAACTCCTGGGTGCAAGTCATTCTTCCATTTCAGCCTCTCAAGTAACTGGGACTAGAGGTGCACACTATCATAGCCAGCTAATATTTTTTATTTTTATTTTTTGTAGAGATCAGGTCTAACTATGTTGTCCAGGCTAGTCTCAAATTCCTGGCCATAAACAATCTTGCCATCTCAGCCTCCCACAGCAATGGGATTATAGGAGTGAGCCACCATGCCTGACTGATTTATGGATTTTTTTTTTTTTACCATTATTGATTTCTTCCTTCAGTTTCCTTTAGGTTTATTGTTTCTTTTTCTAGCTCATGGACTTGAAAGCTCAATTCACTTACATTTTTTTCATACTGACAAATAATAATCACATATATTTACTTTAGATTTTCACTTGTTTCATTCGCATATATCATGTGTATTTTATGCCTGCCTATATTGTTTGAATGTTAGAAAGAAGTTATACTACTCATGTTAAAAAGAGAAAGATTACAGGCAGGGTGTGGTGGCTCATGCTCGTAATCCTAGCACTCTGGGAGGACAAGGCAGGAGGATCACTTGTGCTCAGGAGTTCAAGATCAACCTGAGCAAGAGTGAAACCCTATCTCTACCAAAAATAGAAAAATTAGGCCCCATGGAGGCCACCTATAGTCCCAGCTACTTGGGAAACTGAGGCAGGAAGATCATTTGAACTCCAGATTTTGAGGCTGCTGTGAGCTAGGCTGACCCACGTCAATCTAGCCTGGGCAACACCCACGTCAATCTAGCCGGGGCAACAGTGTGAGACTGGGTCTAAAAAAAAAAAAAAAAAAAAAAAGTGGGGCTGGGTGGCGCCTGTGGCTCATTGAGTAGGGCACCAGCCCCATATACCGAAGGTCGCGGGTTCAAACCCGGCCTCAGCCGAACTGCAAAACAGAAAAATAGCCAGGAGTTGTG